>CM076570.1:871660717-871860741 GCA_034641835.2 Pinus albicaulis | reverse complement strand
GGCCTATGTTTGAAAGGTTTGAGGCAACAGGTGGCTCTTTGTAGTAGCTGAGGAATCAATTCGCCTCAGTTGAAGTGGTGGAAACCTTTCTGTCATCAAAACATTTATGATTTTCTTAAATAGTGTCTGAATTCGGGGAATTAGGTTTTTATAAGCATTCTTAGCCATAATCCCCCAAATCTGTCTTCAATCTTCTATCCTTCCACGCTCTGTTCTTTAAAACTTATACTCTTTTTAAAATCGCGTAAAAACGCAGTGTCTTGTCAATGTGCAGGGCCGCGCTGGGATTTTCGGCATCAATGCTCATGAAACATTGACAAATCATTGAATCCAACCGTGTGAATGGTTCCTTTTAACAGCTCGAAGGCGCAGGAAACGTCTTTCCCAACCCTCGGCTTTCTTTCATTATACAATGGAAAACCATTAAAACACCTACAAAACACAAAAATAGTTAAGAAATCCTGTGGAAATAGGTTTAAACTGCTTCAGATGGCGGGGGAGGAGCGTAGCCGTCGGATGAAGGCAACCAATGGTGGAGATTTGCGTAGACGAGGCGAAAAGGAGAGCGGGGAGATGAACAAGTCAGAGTGATTTTGGACCGTCCGATCTGGACATGTGGACAGTCCAGATTCAATCAGAGGATCGCAATCGGGGGTAGCGAGCAAATGCACCGATTTGAAACATGTGATGCGATTTAGCATAGATCGTCGATCTAAGATTCAGATCAACGGTGGGAAATGAATCGGGATAGTCGCAATCGGAGGGATGAGGAAAAGAGTGCGATTTAAACAAAAAACTCCAATGCGATTGTGCAATCGGGAGGGGAGAGGCGATTAAGCGATAACCGTTGGATCCGAGGAGTAGATCAATGGCGGGGAGCGAATCGGAGGAACAACAATCGGGGGGAAAAAATAAATGCATGCGATAGAAAACTCTGATGCGATTAAGCGCTGGCCGTTGGATCAAAGGACTAGATCAACGGTCAGGATTGCTACGACCTACGCACCGGCGGAAAAACCCTTAAACACATGAAAACCAAAGTTTTTTGTGAATAAAACAAGTTTAACGGATTGGGCGGAAAATATATAGGTAAGGAAAAAGGCGCCCGATTGCGGGGCCGGGGGTTTTCACGGAATGTAATATGCCCGGGAGTTAGAAAGAAAAGGGCTAATCGCAATCGGGCCATCGAGCCTGGTCTTTCCGATCAACCCATTTGTATTGTTTCCGATTGCGATTGTGCGATCGGCTCTTTTCAATCAACCCATTCATATTCAGCACATGGTTTTAAGTTTTAACTTAGAACTTTCGGAAAGTGGGTTTTTGGGTTTACAAAGGAAAATGAGCTTTGTAATGGTTCAAAGTCATGCACCATTTGGATATTTGCGATTAGCGCCGAAAGCTTTGGCGTTTGGTTTTAACACATGGGCATGTGGGGGGAAGTGGTTTAGGACTTAGCCCAAGGGGCTTAGGTCCATAGCAATAAAACTTTGTTTTTTATGAAAAATTTCAAGGTTTTAAATGGATTTGAGGGTTTCGGCACAGCTCAAAAAGAAGTTTTAAACCATGTCAGGAAGATTTTCACGGATGGAGGGAGAAACTTATGAAAAGTAGAGGAATAATATGGAGAAGAAAGGGGAAGAAAATGATGGTTTCTTCAGCAGTTCTTTATAGGAAATCAACAGAATTTTCTGAGTATAAAAAGGGACAGCAAATGAGGATTTTGGACAGAGGCATGAGGCCTTAAAGAGACTTCAAGAGCCAACAATTTTTAGTGATAAAATTTGTTCCTTGGAGGCTCAAAAAGATCTTAACCACCTTTTGGTATAACAAAATATTATAGGTGGCTAACAGAGTCTTCCTAAGTTTTTTCTTCCGACTCTCTAAAATTGAAAAAACACCGAGTTTCTCCTATACTGGACTCATTAAAATTTAACAGTAAAGGACTTGTTCAATTTTAAAACAGGAACGAACCACTCCTTCTTAGGGTTCAAATCTTAAACTAAGTTGGACTCATCCGAAGGATGAGCTTATAAACAAGCAAATGTTATCCTCCTCGAGCTTGTCAAAAATAAAGTGGTACTTGCCAGAAATGGTGGGGGAAAAGAGAGAAAAATGAACCTGTTTGTTGTATTTTGATTATTCGAAAAGCCATTAACCATTCTTGAACATGACACTTTTGTTCACCTAGGTTGGGAAATCCTTTTTATAACAGTTAATCAAACCATATTGAAAGTCTTCAGCCAGTTTCCGGGTATTAGCTTTGGGTCAATTGTCACCAAGCCATCTGCAGTGTCGTTATGTTTTCAAGAGGACAGTTCAAACAAACCATTGATCTGCAAAATATCTGTCATCCATTTTGACCATCCCTGAGTCAGTCCTTGCCAATATATTTCTTCAAAACTTGATCTATGATTTCGTGTTGTCAGCTTTCCTACGACGGATCACTTCCTATCGACGACAGCTCATTATCTAAGAATTCAATATAGAAATCGTTAGTACCTTGAAATCTGCATGCCTCAATGGCAGGTTTCTCGCCTTCGATGACAGGTTGCATCATTGACCTTCGATCGAATGATTTCGTGACATGTTTGACTTCAGCTCATTCATTCACATTTCATGGATTGTACTGAGTACTCTGAGGGTCATTGACATTACTGGTGGTTACTCTCACACTTGTTAACAGTCTACATTATTGACTGTTAATCAAGTGGTTTCTACCATGTTCGACTTCGGCACATTTATTCACATGGATAGAATCGTACTGGTTCAAGAAACGGAAATCAAGACCCTGGATCTAGTTTCTACCATCCAGGCTGTGAGGAATTTTTTTATTCATTTATACACTAGACTATTCATAAACAAATGGCTGCGTCCATACTGTGTCTACACATGTCTATACTGTTGATGTATTGAAAATAATTCCCGTATCAGAACAGTTTAAATCAGTTTTCTAGTTAGTTTTGATATGAGTATGGGAATGCCTACCTCAGCGATGATATGTTTACATATATATATATTTTGCATTGAATGCTTTTACAGGTTCTGACTGGGGTTTCCATAGGATGATCTTTGAAATGATAAAGTACTTCACTCTTCATACATGACAGACTCTATCTTCATCTATTCCAGACTTTGCACTTTAGGGGGCAATCTGTTTCACTGAAAATTGTCATCTTGACATTCTTCTATCTATATGAGCTCATCATCACTCATACTCCCTCCTTTTCAAGTCTAACACATCAGTTCCTCATGCCAAGCCTTATAAATAAGAGAAAAGCTCTCAAAAGTCTCTTTAACTCTGGTATCGCACTTTCTCTTTGTCTTGCTTGCGGTCCTGCACCTAATTTTCATGACTCCTGCGTACCTGAATGCACTTTCTCTGTGTTAAGGGTGCGGACCCCTATAAAAGATTAAAAAGTCACAAATAAACTCAAAAATCTCACTTTCAGTAATTTCTAGAAGGCTCTAGAAAGAATCTTGCAGTGGCAAAACCGCTCTTTTGAGGTTCATGTATCCCTTTCCTTAAGGAGCTAACCCCTTGATGTGAGGAGCTTATCCCTTTGAAGGAGGATTATATCCCTTCATAGTTGGAACTGAAACCTCCTCTTTTGCACTATAAAAAGAGGCCTTGGGTAGCCTCAAGGGGAGTTCAAGCTTTAGAATTGTTTGAGGTAAAGTGCTGTTGGGATTCAGACTCATTTAATTGAGATTTTGTTAGGAAAGATCACATACCTCTATCTGTCTCGATTGGAAAAGTGCAAGGCTTGTCAGAGTAGAGGAGATTCCTGCTTTAGACCCCGGGAAGGCATGTTCAACATCAAGGCTAAGGTTGTAAGGTTTTATTTATTCAAAGTTAATACAAATGATTTCATTTTTCTCAATAAGCTGTTAATTAACTATTTATTTCATGGATTCCTTGATCACCATGATAGGCATGATTTATAATATTTACTATACAAGTGTTATTTAATGTTTTCTTGTTTGTGACTGCAGGTATTTAAATATAAGTCCTTCAAGTGACTGAAGGAGAACTACTTCGAACAAGCATTGGATCTACGGTAAGACTTTAACACCTTTATAGTATTCTTTTGTAAAACACATATGTCTAGAGAAAGATAGGTTTATTTGGTTGTTTGTTGCTAGATTACCTTTTGGTACTAGGGAGATCAATCTTGTCCGCAAGATTGATTTATCAGGTCAACAAATTGGTGACTCCACTGGGGAAGGATTCTTTTTTTTTTCGTTTTCCTTTGTTTTGACTTGAGAAAATAATTTTTCGGGTTTTTTATTGATGGATACTTGCTCGGGTATCTTAGTTTTACTTTGCTTTGAAATTTTTTGAAGTATTTTGAGTTTTTCTTGAACTTTTCTAGGGGTCACCAATTTGTTGACCGGATAAATCAATCTTGCAGACAAGATTGATCTCCCTAGTACCAAAAGGTAATCTAGCAACAAACAACCAAATAAACCTATCTTTCTCTAGAAATATGTGATTTACAAAAGAATACTATAAAGGTGTTAAAGTCTTATCGTAGATCCAATGCTTGTTCGAAGTAGTTGTCCTTTGGTCACTTGAAGGAGTTGTCTTTATAGACCTGCAGTCAAAAACATGAAAACATTAAATAGCAGCTGTATAGTAAATATTATAAATCATGCCTATCATGGTGATCAAGGAATCCATGAAATAAACAATTAATTAACAGCTTATTGAGAAAAATGAATTCATTTGTATTAAATTTGAATAAAGAAAACTTTACAACCTTAGCCTTGATGTTGAACAGGCCTTCCCGGGGTCCGAAGCAGTAATCTCCTCTACTTTGACAAGCCTTGCACTCTTCCAACCTAGACAGATAGAGGTATGTGATCTTTCCTCACAAAATATCAATTAAATGAGTCTGAATCCCAACAACACTTTACCTCAAACAATTCTAAAGCTTTAACTCCCATTGAGGCTACCCAAGGCCTCTTTTTGTAGTGAAAAAGAGAAGGTTTCAGTTCCAAATATGAAGGGATAGAATCCTCCTTCAAAGGGATAAGCTCCTGACATCAAGGGGTTAGCTCCTTAAGTCAAGGTATACATGAACCTCAAACGAGTGGTTCTGCCACCGCAAGATTCTTTCTAGAGGCTTCTAGAAATTACTGAAAGTGAGTTTTTTTAGCTTACTTGCACCTTTTTAATCTTTTACAGGGGTCCACACCCTTAACACAAAGAAAGTGCGTTCAGGTATGCAGGAGTCATAAAAATTAGGTGCGGGACCGTAGGAAAGACAAAGAGAAAGTGCAATACCAGAGTTAAAGAGATTTTTGAGAGCTTTTATCTTATTTATAAGGCTTGACATGAGGAACTGATGTGTTAGACTTGCAAAGGAGGGAGTATGAGTGATGATGAGCTCATACAAATAGCATAATGTCAAGATGAAAATTTTCAGTGCAACAATCATGACATCCAACACAACCTGCCAAAGCAGATCAAATGCATCATAATCACACCAAAAACCAAAAACTCATATATGTACAAAAAACAAAAATATATACAAAAAGCAAGATGCTAGGTCAAAGGCTAGGCATAATAATTCTTCAAATAGAGCCCATTTCTGGGCTCCACCAAATCATTTCCGTCAAAATCAACCAAGGCATAAGCTCCTTTTTTGAGGACCTTTTTAACGATGAAGGGGGCATACCACACAAATTTAAACTTGCCTACCACTAGGGCATCCTTCTCTTGGGCATAAAACAAGACAAGGTCTCCTTCGGAGAAAACGCTAGGTTTGACCACTTTATCATAATGAACCTTAATCCGTTGCTTATGTGCCTCATTCATCGTGGCAACATCTTGATGCTGCTCATCGAGATGTTCTAGATGAAGGAGACGTTCTTTAAGACTGGAAGTGTCAGAAAGAAGTTCTACAGCTAACCTAAGAGAATGAATTTCAAATTCAATGGGAAAGATATATTCCAACCCATAAGCTAGTTGAAATAGAGTAAAACCAGTTGCAGTTTTGACTGACATCCGGTATGCCTAAAGCACAGGATACAACATAATTTTCCAAATAGAACGAGCTTTATAAATTGTCTTTTGAATAATTTTCTTCAAGGATTTGTTTACAGCTTCCACCGACCCGTTGGCTTGAGGATAATATGGAGACGAGTGCTCCTGCCGGAAACCTAATTTCAGAGCCAATTCAGCCATCATGATGTTCTGAAAATGACAGCCATGATCAGTGAAAATCTCTTTGGGAATACCAAAGCGAGAAATGACTTCATTGAAAAGGAAAAGAGTTGTTGTCTCACCATCATCGCCAAAAGTAGGCATAGCCTCAACCCACTTTGTGAAGTAGTCTACAGCTACAATAATGTACTTGTGACCTTTAGTAGAAGGCGGGTTACAAGTAGTATAATCAATACCCCACTTTGTAAAGGGGCCGAAAGTGATGATAGGAAAGATCGAGCTACATGAGCGTGCATATTTAGAGTATAGACCTAACATGGATGACACCTTTTGACCAATTCCATACAATATTTAAAAATTGAAGGCCAAAAGTATCATGCACGCAAGATTTTTTTGGCTATATCAAGCCTAGATAAATGACCACCACAAGCTCCATTGTGGCAATCATTAAGCACAACCTCAGCTTCTTCGAGAGTTAAGCATTGCCTAAGGATTGAATCAACCCCGCAATGATATAAAGTGTCACTAATGATCAAGTAACTTTTAGCTAGGTGACATAGCTTACAGCGCTCATCCTTCAAAAAAGTCGAGGGAAACTTTACATTATGGAGATATACTATGAGATTCCCATACCAGGGATCCTGTGAACAAATGAGAAAAAGATGTTCATCCGGGAAGGATTCATCATAAACCATCTCTTCTCCACAGGGAAACTTAGAAATCAATTCCGCAAAAACCAATGATTTCTTGGACTTGGCACACATAAAATCAAGATCAAATTCCTGCAAAATCACAATCCATCGATTGTATTTTCCCCCAATCACTCGCCTACTAAGAACAAATTGAAATGGATTGACTGCTGCTAAAGCATAGTTTTTCGAAGAAGAATATAATGTCTGAGTCACTGCACAGCATGGATATTTGATAAATAAAGCTTCTCTATCGAAGAGTACCAGATTTTAGGTCCTACCAAGCCTCGACTAAGGTAGTAAATAAAATGCTCTAAAAGAGCACCGTCTTCCTGAACCATAACCATACGAATGGTAGATTATGTTGCCGCAAGATACAAAAGGAAATCCCTGCTATAATCTGGTGGACTCAGTAGAGGAGTATATTTCAATACTTTTTTCAAAGCATCGAATAAGCGCTGAGCAAAGTCATCCCAAAAGAATGGAACTCCTTTCTTTAATAATATCATAAACCCTTTCGTAATCTTGGCATAATTTATGATGAATCTCCGTAGAAAATTAGCTTTTCCTTGTAGACTTTGAAGTTGACGAATTGAAGACGGGGGAGGCAACTAAAGTATTGCCTCAACCTTGAAGGGATTTGCCCGAATCCCTTCAATAGACCAGATGTGACCGCGAAAACACACTTGTTCGGAATCCACCGGATTTTATAATACCGACATCATTCAAATACTTGATGGAGGTGAGAAGGATGATCTATTCTCTTACGAGAATTATTAGCTAAATTATCCAAGTATGCCTCCATAATATGTTGGATGTCATGGAAGGCATAGGACATAGACCGCTGAAAAGTAGCTCCAACATTTTTAAGGCCAAAAGGCATTTTATTGTAAGCAAAGGTACCCCGGGGACAAATAAATTCAATCTTATGCTGATCTTCAGGACATATAGTAATTTGATTATATCCGGAGAAACCATCCATGAAGGATAAAATCTCATTTCCTGCACACTCATCGATAATCTGATCTATAAACGGTGTGGGGTAATTATATTTAGGACATGCTTTATTTAGGTCTCTTAAATCAATGAAAATTCAAATTGTTCCTTGTTTCTTGTCCAGGGGAACTGGATTCGAAACCCATTCTGTCAAAGGAATAGGAAAAATGAATCCTGCTTTAAGCAGCTTCTCCACCTCAGCTTTGATAGCTGCTGCCTTCCTAGGGTTGACCGGATGAAGCTTCTTCTTGACAGGCTTAGAATTTTCTTACACCTTGATCTCATGCTGGACAATAGATGGATCTATACCAGCCATTTCCTCATAATACCAAGCGAAAACATCCCTAAACTCTTGAAAGAGATCGGTATAAATTTGAACCTCTTCAAGGGAACATTCAGCTCCGATGAAAATATTCTCGATAATGTTCAGATCTCTAGAAATGTTCACCGGGATAGTAGGATAAATCAAAACCATGTTCCCTTCATCATAAACCTATGTTGGTGCTAAAGGGTTCAGGACCGAGTGAACAGGACCAGAAGACTGAGGGCTAGGAAAACTTGACTAAACTTTGCTCAAATCTGGTAGAAAGTAAGACTGATGATGCAAATCATCCCACGTTCTCTCTACACCAGTCATTGCTTCCAGGATGGCCTCTTCAGATGGAATAGTGGTATCAATACAATCCTAGGCTGAAGATGAACTAAGAGTCCAAGATGAAGCCACATATCCATCCAATTCCTCTAGTGAAAGAGAAATAGGAATGGACTATGCAGATTCAATAATAGAGCTATAAGAAATCTCAGCTGCAGACATTGGAAATGCCATTCCACCCACTTGACCTTCTGCTAATGTGGAGGTAGGAGAAGGTCAGGTCCAAGGGTCTGAAAAATAATGAGTTCTGAAAAACTCTCCTTGAATGGGGGCCATGGAGGATGAAATTGCATTGATATGAATCAAAGGAGGCAGAAGATCAAAAGTACCCATCAAAGAAGAATACATTCCAACCCCCAAATTCTCAACAGGTGCCTTGGTATCATTCACCAAAGGAATGGTTGAGTCAGAAGATACATTCTGATCCATAAGAGAACAATCCAGTTGGTCAACTGTGACGATTCGCCCTTCTTGAGGGAAACAAACAATAAGAAATAAAGATGATGCAATGGAATCCATCTCATAGATCCAGTTTCGCCCCAATAAAAGGTTATAGTCTAAGCTTGCATCGACTATCTCAACTTCAATATCCATAGTTTTGAACATCTATATGGGGTATGTTCCTTGTATAGGTAGTGCAGTATCACACATACAACCTCCCACATAATTCTCTTGAATGAAGTAGAGATTGTCTACTTTAGCCTTACAGGCAATGCTGGCTATAATGATGATTCTTAGGGTTTTCTTATCAATCCAAATCTTCTTATGATAACTCTCTAGTTTGATAATGAAATTGTACTTGTACACTTATGAATACCTCCCTAGTTAAGAGGGAGTGTTGAAAATGTAACTAGTTTCAGTCTTCATAATTTGTATTCTACTCATTTCAATATGTATCCTATGTAACAAGAAGAATAAGAATAGAAAAAAATAATATTATTGAAACATGGGTTTCATGCTTCTTATTGATGATATTCTAGGTAAAATCATGTTCTTTATGTTTCTAGTGTTTGTTAGGTATTAGAATTCATTGTCATGAGTTAAAGGAGTCAACATCATTTTTATAAGACCCTTCCAGAAAAATGTAATTGGAAAAATAATTATCTTTGAGTATAGAAAGTCTTGGAGACTTCAAAATTACAAGCCATCCCCGACAGATTCAAGTCGGCCTAAAGGAGGGAATTTGGCCTCTTGGAAAGGCTATATAAAGGAGCAGTTGGACCTCATTTGGGACTCACTCACCAGGAAGTTTGATATCAAGGAAAATTTTTGATATGATATTTTGGAAGCAATAAAACAAGAAGAGTGAAGGTTTAGAAGAAGAATAAGACTTGCTTTTGGGCTTTCTCTCCCTCACACGTGTGAAATTATGGGGTTTCTACAGCTTCAAAGGCATCCAAAATTGTAGTAGGACAAAGTGAAATTTGTTGTTGCTAGAAGTAAGAACACTCTATCTTCACCTCATTGACCTTTGCAGGAGTTTTCTTACTCAAGAAAGGTCTCAAGAGGAATCTATATTACATTTTTTGTAGCTACTATAGGGCCGAAGTTGTAGGTCGAAGGAGAAATATTGAAGCTGGGAGGTTGAAGTTGCATTTCAAATCTGGTTAGCTCTAGATCAAGGAAGGACTTTTTGGAATGAATGAATTGGTACTTGGAGGAGGACTTGGTCTAGGTTTTGGGTCTTGGAGGGGTTTTTCCCTATCTGAGAGCCTATTTTTTGTGTCCTCTATCACTACTAGTTTTTTTCTTGATATTTTTTTGATGAAAATATCTAAACAAAGAATGTGAGAAGACTAAAAAATTTCACAAGAAATATTAAGGTTGTGGAAAATTTATTTAATAAGCTTCCACTTTGAATTTTCCTATATGGTATTAGAGTTAAGATGAACAAGAAGGTTACTGGAAGGATAATCTTGTGGACACAAAGAAGGGTTTTCTTATCAAGGGGAATTATTTATAGAAGAAAAAGAGGTATAAGCCCTATTGATTTGGAGGGAGGGTTTCTAATTAAAAAAAAAAAAAAACAAGACTACATCAGTCTCTCATTAAAGAAAGGCTTGAGAGGAAGACTATAAGAAAGGTTGTCTCTTGAGAGGAGGAGATATTTTTAAAGGCTTATTGAAATGAATCTATGAAGGAAGAATAAAAAGGATCTTAGTATCATTCATCACTATTAAAAATTGTTGTTGGAGGAATCATAGGAAACTTATTTCAAGGACATTATTGAGGGTTATTCAAAGGTCTTGACGGCATGAAGAAAGGCTGAAGACATCATCAAGGAAGACGATAATCTTTGTTATCAAGTAAGTATCATATTATTATTGTATGTTTGAATCAAAGGTCATATGGTTTCATTCTGGAAGGAGAGAAATAAGCTCGTTGGATCATCAAAATTATTAGCATGGAAGAAAAGGTTTGACCTAACACTTATAAAACATGAGGTATTGGAATATGTAACTACAGAAATTATTGGACCTAGAAAAGACAAGACTCACTTGAAAGGGCACAAAGTACGAGAAAGGGGAAGTAAGGGGACAAAGGATCATAGTTGAGTTCATTAAATATCCCTTTGTTCCAATTGTTGTAAATTTGAAAACTTCAAAGGTTATGTATGATAAGCTAGTGAACTTGTACTTTGAAAATACAATAGGAGAAAATATGTCTTTATGGATAAAATAAAAAAAATGGATAAATAAGATGATGAAGAATTTCCATCCCTTCTAATGAAGATATATCAATTTAGATATCACTTGCAAGGGCTTGCAGAGGCAATTTTTGTTTTAGAAATGGCCATCTATGTATTAAATGCATTTACACCTAAATGGAGCAGCTTTGCAACAAGCATATACTCTAATAAATATTAAACTTTGTTTGATGAGTTGTGGGATCAATGCATTTTGGAATAATTTCGGATCAAGGTAAAATATGACTTTGGATCATATGAACAGTCTCAGGCCTTTCTAACTCAAGTCAAGAATCTGAAGAAGGGGAAGTTCAAGAAGTTCAGAAGAAATATATGTGCAAGGTTCATTTATTTAAATGGAATGAATATGGAAACTTTAAGAGGATTTTTCAATCCAACAAAATAAAAAAATAAAGGAAAGAAATGAGGCTCATATAGTTTAAGAAATAGGAGAAACCAAGAAGAATTCAAAGAAATAATATGTGAAAGATATTTACTATTGAAGAAGGCACATTGTTGTTAGGCTATATATGAGGATTCATATTTCCTTTAGGATATCATGCATTATTGTTTACGTTAAAAGGAATCTTGATTTTTCATAGCATCATAGAGAGAAGCATGTTGTAGTAGCATATGTAGAGTCTACTTGGTTAAGTTTCATTGTATAAATCATCTAGTATTTAAGAGTAGATAGATAGACCATTTTGAATATTGTTCATGCAGGAATGATCTAGCATTATGTTAGAGAAAGTCATCTTTCGTAGATTCATCATCATGATCCTGGAAGTACCATCATTTTTTAATGTTCTTTGAAGAAGAATGATGACAAGGATACTATAAATTTTATGTAATGTGGATATATTATTGTTAAAGGGATGAAGGAATGCAATGGGTCAGGATGTATGCTTATTATGATACATATATCTATATGATGGAATAAGAGGCATAAGGATCCACATTATAAGTGAATCTTGGTTAATATTAATGTGTGTAGAATCTTATAACATGTTTTAGAATGATTGTATGATGTTTAAAAGGAAGAATTTGAGTTACTTAAGGATGTATAAAAGATTAAGAATTACTCTAGAATATGTAAAATAATGATTAACATCCATTATAATCTCTGGAAGAAAATATTTTAACTTAGTAATCAAGTTAGATCCCTATGCACTATGATGCATGAAGGAATATTCAAGTGGAGAGGGACCATAAGGATGTTGATATCTAGACGAGGAGGTCATCTTAGGGAATTCAAGCTATTTTTAAATATTTTTAGCTATTTGGTTAACATATTGTTTTGCTACTTTGAAGAATGTTGTAGGAATACATTATGATAGCTGAAGTGACTTCAACTATATGGATGGAAATGTATGAAGAATGTTGAGGGAAGATAAATATCTATCACCTGGAAACTGTGAAGTCTAGATGTGTCCATATTGGGATGGAAAGGTAGAAGTGCAAGAATATGACCTAAAGGTAAAAAGAGATCATATTCATGATGATCAACTTGAAGTCCAACTTGAAGTTTGGAAAGGCTCAGTACAATTCCTTAATCGATGATGACAAGATGAAATTGATGTGCAATAAAGGTGACCTCGTTCTTGTCAAAAAATTGAAGAGTGAAGATGGCTCCATGATACCCAGAAAGAAAGAAATATTAATATAATGATATGCGGAGAAGAGAGGGAGCCATGAATATATGAAGAAAAATTAGGTAATAATATTATAAAGATAAGCTATAATGCTTGTGGTCTTGACTTCCAAAATAGAAAGGAAGTGTAGAATCTTCTCTAGTTTTAAAAGATAAAAGTAAGGTAGTCTCCTTAAATAGGAGTAAGGATCTATTCCCTAGGCAAGAGGGAATAGGGATATCCTCTCTAGTTTAGAGGAAGTGATGTTGGAAATCAGATCTACATTCTCTTCTTCATGTGATGAAAAGAGAATGGTGGAGGATTTGATAAGGATCTATTGTATCCTTGAGGATATGAAATCCATGAAAGGAAAGGTACTAAAAATATTTGAGGATAGGATATGTATCCAAGGTAAGAGTGGCTGAAGAGGATCAATGTTATTTTAGGACTCGGGATTGGAGATCCATGATAATAATAGTCGAAAAAGGACATACCTTGCAAACATATGGATGGCATATGTGCCTTGTAGAGGTAGTGTAGTTTCACATGTAAATCTTCCAAAATAATGCTCTTGAATGAAGTAGATATTCTCTAATTAGGCCTCTGAGACAATGTTGGTTATAATGATGATGCTTACAGTTGCTTATCAATCGAAATATTCTTATGATAAATGTTCATTTTGAGAATGATGTTGTACTATTGGTAGAATTATGAATACCTCTGTTAAGAGGGATTGTTTAAAATGTAACGAGTTTCGGCCTTCACAATTGTTATTGTAATCATTTCAATATGTATCATATGTAACAAGAAAAAGAAGAATAGAAAAAAATGTTATGATTAAATCATGGGTTTCATCCTTCTCACTAGCAGTATTCTAGATAAAAAAGTGTTCTACATCTTTCTAGTGTTTGTTAGGTCTTATGATTATTTTCATGAGTCAAAGGAGTCAACATCATGTTTATAGGACCCTTACAGCAAAAATGTAATTGGAAAAGGAATTGTTTTTAGTCTATAAAGTTCTGGAAAATTCAAAAGTACAAGGCCACGCTCACAGCTTCACGTCGGCCTAAAGGAGGGAATTTGACCCCTTGGAAAGGTTATATAAAGGAACAATTCGACCTCATTTGGGACTCACTCACCAAGAAGGCCAGTCTCAAAGAAAATGTTTAATTTACAGATGGGAAGTGAGAATACAAGAAGAGAGAAGGTCTAGAAAAAGAATACTAATTTTTTTGTGATATCTCTCTCTTACACATGTGAATGTCTGGGGTTTCTACAGTTGCAAAGGAGGCTGAAATTGAAAATCCAAGTTGTAGTAGTACAAAGTGTAGTCTCTTGTTGTTTGAACGAAGAACACCCTATCTTGACATTGTTGACCTTGTGAAGAGATGTCTTGTTCAAGGAAGGTATTAATATGAATATGGATTAGAGTTTTTGCAACTTAGTGTGGGGTTGAAGTTGTAGATCGAACGATCAGTATTGAATCTAGGAGGTCAAAGTTGCATTATGAAGTTGTTTAGTGCCAAATCAAGGAAGGACTTGTTGGAAGGGTTGACTTGGAACTTGGAGGAGGACTTGGTCTAGTGTTTAGGTCTTTTTTGTCTCACTGAAAGTAGATTCTATAATGAGAGAAGAGTTTTATGGGGTTTTCCCTTGGAAGGTTTTGCGTTGGTTGACATGGTAATTTTCGTGTTCTCTGTCGCTATTATTTTTTTTCTTGATATTTTTTCAATGAAAATACCTAAATTAAGAACACAAGAATACTAAAAAAATTCACAAGAAAATATTAAGATTAAGTAAAATTGATTTAATAAGCTTCCACTTTGAGTTTTCCAACAAATACTACCCCTGGAATGCAAGTTACCACTTTCTAGCAATTTTGATCCATCTTTCATTCTATTTCAAACTTAGATCAATAGGCCACTTTCTTTCATAAGGAAATAATTTTCTCACCTCAACCACTCACTAGAAACACCGTAAAAAGCAACTTCGACAATCTTTGATTATTGAACAAACGACATCAATCCTTAATAATTAATAATTTCAACATAAACCCATTTTTATTGAATACATAGAAACACTATTCAACAATTCACTCTTTGCCTTCTAAAACACCTTCCAAATACAAAAATTAATCTCTGATTCATAACTACTGCATACTAACACTATGCATCTCGTTGCACCAAAAAATTCGTTTCCTAGTTGTTTGAAATCTTCTCATAAAGGATTTTGCACTCATATTTTGGAATTAAAAATTTAGTAATCATCAACTAATTAAACCTTAATTTTTTCCTTTTTAATTATTCAATTTAGTATTCTCAACATGATCTCTAAGTTTTTTAACTCTACTCTGTTGTCTCTCTAAGAAAAACTTAGTTAAATTGTTGTTTTCCTCCATTATGGTTAGTTATGAATTTTAGTTGAAATATTCTAAATCCGATTGACTGGCAAATTTAGCCAATTTTCCAAATCTATCTGTAATTCTGTTCATTATGATATTCACGCTTTTAACTCGTTTATACCTATTTTATATTATTTTTAGTGGTGCCCATTTGGTGCATTTTTAATAAATATGGCATATAACTCCAATTTTAAGATGTTGACCTGATTTCATGCTAAACATTTTAACTGGTCTTCCATCACTTTATTTTTAGCCTCAAAGGGATTTAAAATATGTTATCGACCCATTCATCCAAAATTCCTCCATATTGGCATAAACGTAAAATTATTTCTTGCTAACCTGTTTCATGCTTTAACACTTTAACATAGCCCCGATAGGTTTGATAAAATGATAAATTTTACATTGTCAACCCAGTCATACATAAGATTTCAAATTAGGTGCAAATATCTTTCATAAATACACCAAAATTAGCTACCAACACATTCTAATGCATAAGCCTTTAAAAATAGGCCAAAGCCTTTAACCAAAAGAACTGCTAGATAAAACTCTACCAACTCATTGTAATATATACCGAAGGGCTTATTTTTAAACTATGAACTTCAACTGCACTTAGTTACAACACTGCAACAAAACCATGTCCTATCCCTTGTGCTTTAGCCCTCGGTATTATTTTTTTATAGGATTACATGTCTACTAGGTCTGACACTCTTCACTTGTGCTCTTTTCAATGCTCGTCAACTCCAAATGTACCTACCACCATTTCCCAACTCTGAATCATCCTATTATTCCTTGCCTTGTGCCGTTTAATTTTCTTCAAGGTGACACATCCATGGTTACATGTCACAAGCCTTATACTAATGGTATTTATCTTTGTCATTATGTGCCAGTGTTTCCCCAGGTGAATCAACACAGAGCACCCTCTGCTGCACAAAATTTGAAACCTATTAGGGTCCTTGGGACCACTGGTGCACTCTAGGAGTAATTGTGTACCATCTAGGGTGACTTGTCTCTGAAAAATACCACATATGCATGACACCTATTTAGCTCAAATTCCATAACCTCCGCATCTCTTAAAACCTTCCGGGCTGACATCATGCTCACATCACTCATGCCAAGTGGTTCCATCTGTGTGGTGACATGTGTCACTACTATTTGTCTCCTTTGACCACCTTAAAACCCAAAAATTCATTCTGTGTGTCCTTTGGTCTTACATCATTCAAAAATCATCTTGAACCAACAAAATATTGCAATGCATCTTCCAATATAGAGGGAGAAATGGTCTCGGGTCTTTGGTTCTACGACATATTTCTTTATTAAAAAATTAAAGGGTCTAGACCATATACTGCCGCAATTCCTTCTCCTTTTTCCTCATTCCCCAACCCTACATCATCTTATATTCAAAATTATTCTCGCACGTTTTATTCTTCTAGGGAGTCTTTTGACGGTGAATTTTCTAGAAATCCCTCGCTATTGAAATCCCCCAAAGAAATCATTTCTTGTTATCATGTGGATTGTCCACCTTCACCCAATCTTATGTCATTCTGAGTTCTCCCTCTGTACCCACCTTTAGAAACAAGGGAACTCTCTTCATTGGAATATTTGTATGGGGGGCTCCACCTCTAACCAATAATAACATAATATCCTACTTTGTTTTTATTCAAAGTCATCTGAAACTTTATTTGGCCACTCTGCTAAAATTCTCCACCATGTTCAACAATAATGGAAAACTTAACTTGCTTCAAATTGACCTTCCACCAACATTAGCTCTGCAAATTTGGCTTTGGGGGCACCTAACTTTGACCGACAATAACGTTTGATCCAAAAGGCCATTTTGGAAATTCTATATACAACTAGATATCTTTATCAAAGCTCTGTCGATTTGAGTAGGTTCCATGTATACTTGATCTGATCTTCTAAACTGAAAATGTATTCAAATTTACACATTAACAAATTAGCTCCACCACTATTTTTCACCAATCTTCTTGGAAACATCTAATCTTTGAAACACATGACCTAATGAAAACACCTTTGTCAATACTTTTCCAACACCCTCCTTATGAAAACAACACCTTTCAAAATGAAAACTTATCAATACTTGAAATCAATAAACATCTCCATTAACAACATATTCTAACAATATTCCATCATCTAATTTTTCTTTTCTATCAATGGAAACATATTCTAACAATATCCCATCATCTTATTTTCCTTCACCATCAATGAAGACATATGATAACATGTTCATTATGAGTTTATGGTTAAATTATACCAGCTCTCAAGTAGTCCCTTAGCTCACTAGCATCAAACCACAATAGAAATCTAAGGAAGAAATTAGAGTGGGAGAAATTGAAGGAAATAAAGCAATAGGATCATAGAGTTCATTCAAAAATTTTGGTAAGAAATAGCATCATAGACTTCATAGCCAAGTTTGGTTATGATTGATGCAGGAGCATTAGACGAAGAGGAAAATACTTTGTAATTATTAAAACTTAGGAGTTTTTAAGTTTTAGAAGAGCTAGATTTTTATGAATGATTTGAGTGGGTTTTAAGTATTTTTAATTAAATATTGTAAATAATTGAGAATATGAGAGAATTTGGTCAGTTGAGGATGTAAAGGGATTGAGAGATTTTTCTAAATATTAATTTAGAAATTAGTTTCATTAATTATGGGTGAGAGAGGATCCTTAGGGATTCAAGAGTGATTTTAGGATTTGTTGAGATATTTGGGGGTTTGTTGAGTGATTAAAGGGATGAGAACCAAAATTGGTTCTATTAAATTTGTATAAATTATCAAGCCTCAAAGGACATTGAGATCAGAGGGAGTGTGAGTAGAGAGCAGGGGTTTCTACTTGGAAGCCTTCGGTCAGTTTGTAAAGGGCCAATGATTTGGAAATCAGGACAAGGAAGGAGATTATTATGTAAGTGCTTTGTGAATTAAAATAGAATTTTATTTTCTGGAGATTTCACCTTCTTTCTGAGTTTATATTGTAGGAATGAATAGGGATTCAATATCAATTGATTTGGTGTATGTTGCTGGGTTATAAGAAGAACTGTAATGAACACTCTTCCAATGATAGTAATCAATTGTTGTGTGTTTATGAAAGAAATTCTAAATCAAAGTGTGTTTTCAGTCTTGGATAAGATGAAGCGATTTCTGTATTAAGAGATTGCAAGCCTCGATTTTAAATGAGTATCGATTTATACTTTGAATCGAATTTAATCTGCATATGTTGAAGAGGGTGGAAAAGGGATCGATAATCTTGGAAAAGGATCGAACTGAATTTCAAATTCATTCTGGCATTGGCATATCGGCTTTGTTAAGTCGACTTGAAGGAGGGAGCGCCCTGTCTTCGATTAAAGAACAGACTTGAATTAGTGAAGGTTCTAGGTTTAATAACCTTGGAATCGAATAGCATTCGAAGATCGAATGGAATGGTGTGAAACTGTGTGACCCAAAAATTGTTTCAATTAATATTCTGAAACTTTATGATTAAATAAAAAGGCAGATGTTAAATTGGTCCGGCAGAGATCGATTGGGAGTCAGCGCAGAACCCTGAATGGAGCAAGACTATCAAAATTTAATATTCTATGAAGTATTGATTAATGGAGGAATTATTTACTGGAATATGGTACCAGAATTGCGTGGGACGATCTAAGACTGAATTACGTTGAAGTTATGGCTGAATGGTTGGTGCAGAGATGCAGAATCGATGACAATGCAGAGAAATCGTGAGAGTGAAGGTTTAATAAACCATTGAGTCAAAGGTGATATTGGGAAATGGAGTTCTGAATGAAGAACTACAAAAATCACGTCAATCCGTCTCAGATCCGACTGGGATCGATTCTAATACAAAAAATTACAACTAGCGTTCTCAAATCCGATTTGATGAATTGGGTTTAGAGCTGGCAATGGAGTAAATGACACCTAGCATTTGTAGAATCGATAAGAGACTTTCGGCTGATGCCATAAAGGTGAATTCAATAGCGTTGGATGGGAAGGTAAGCCAATTTCATTTTGACTTGGCACTTTACTATAATGCCGCGAAGACTCCATTCATTAATGCTGGAATGCATAAGAATCAATATGTGTTAGTTTGCCAAGGTTCGAACTTTTAGATTAGAAGCATGGTGAATATGCATAGATTGTGCGTCAATAAATAGTATGGTGAACACTTAGGGCCTTGAACCAATGTTGGGTTTTTAAAATGGGATCCTACTGTGTATTAAAGGAGTCTATTTATATTTAGAGTGATGGAAGGTGGAAACAATGGGGTTTAACTATAGTCTTTTTCTAAAGACCTTTGGAAAAGGAATTTCTATTGAGAAACAACCTTGAATATGAGATTTAATTGGAATTTGGTTTTTGTATGGGCTCATAACCATGAGGTCATTATTCAAAGAGAACTTTCACTTATGGAATGATTGTTATAATCATCAGATGTGAGACTATCAGCTTCCGCAAAAGTTTGTGAAATTTCCAGACTTGAGTCTTAATTGGGGCATTTACTGAGATGCATTTTTATATGCATGGTATTGTAGAGATTCTGGGAATTGCAGGGTTACCCTGCATCATTTTGGTATCAGAGCAGGAAGGATCTGTTGAAATTGAAGATGTTTGTTTTTCTGAATGAGTGCAGGAAGGTTCTGTTGAGAACTGAAGTGTGTTTTATTTGAATGTGTTCTAAATCTGATATGAAAGCTACAAAATTGCAATGAACAGGATTGCAAAAATGAATGGAGGACAAGATCATGCAGGATCTTAAAGGTGAGACAATTTTCTGATTTGAAATTTGTGATTAAGGTTTATGGTTGCAGACAAGATGATGGCAGTGAACCTGAAATTCAGCTTAAGGCTGGATAGGGAGGAAAATTGCAGTGTTTTGAAGAAAAGGCGAGTTCAAGAGATAGCCTAGAAGATCAGAAGAGAGTGCTCAAGAGGTTCCAGAGGCAGTGAACCAATACTTACCAAAAGACCAGGTCCAGTGAAGCGGATTGGTGAGGTAAGGGCCAGCAGGAGAGCTTGTTGTTGCAGAGGCTAGTGCAACTCATAGTGAGTGAGAAAATCATGGAGAAGATGATCATGGATGATCAGAGAAGAGGTTCAGAGGAATGCCACAGAGGTGAGATGACTGATAAAGTCAGAGAAAGAGAGATTGCAGTAATGAAGGTACTACAGGAATGGCTGCAAGAGGAGGAAAATCAAAATGGAGGATGGATCTTTCCACTGAAGGGAAAGAGAATGATTTGGAAACCATTGCAGATGAAGTTGAGGCAAAGTGTGATCGCCTTATTGAAGGAGGAACTTAGAGCTCTTGAGCCAGAGATGGAATTTGAAGATTCCACACGCAGATCTGTTCAAAGGGAAGTGCTTGAGGAAGCAGTCAAGACTGAAAAGTCTTGTGGTTTTAAAAATAATAAGTTGTATATGTTTGCAGGCTCAGTACAAGGAGATGAGCAAGCTTTAAAGTTTGTCAAAGAGCAGGAGATATAATTGAATCTGAAGTCTGTTCAGATCAATGCTGAGATGGCAAGATCTCAGGAGGAAATGAAGACAAAGAAGTCTAATCAGAATATTGGGGCAGAGAGAGAAGGACCAACTGATGATTGGTCAAGAGCTGGTGAAGGTATGGAAAATTGTGTGAAGTTTCCAAGTTCTACTCCTAATGAAATTGTTGAATTGTATAGGAAACTAGATCTTCAGAGAAGAGAATTGGAGAGGCAGAGAACTTACACACAGGATAATATGCTGAAGAAGCAATATAAGAAAGTTTTCATGAATGACAATCATGCAGCAGAGGATTGAAAGAAGGAGATACTAGCTGACAGTCTCATGGTGAATGAAAATTAGCATACTGATGTGCTGACAAAGGAGTTGGAAAGGAACTCAGAACAACATACTGAAGTGTTGCCAAAGAAATCCATTGAAGACTTTCTGAGTCCTGAAGAAGACTTGGAGCTACAGAGAGAAAACTTGGTGACTGAATCAACAAGTGAGACCATTGGGTCTTGTGATTTTGAAGCTGACAATTTGATTGTGTATACAGGTGATGCAATAGACAATCCATCACTTGGAATTGTCTTGGAAGAAGAAGAACTGTTGCAGAAAGAAGATGAGACAGTCATGTCTCATAAGCAGAGGCTTGTTACCATGGGTGACAAGAGAGAATTGGCTTGTCTGTATAGCCAAGAGAAAACTGTGGGGAAAATTTTTGGAACTGCTACACTGATAGAGGATGAGGCTACAGTATTGGAAGAACTTGATTTGATTGCCAGAATCAATCAAGATGATGATGGAAAATTACTGAAGATTTTCAAAAAGGAAGACGAAGGTTATGATGGAACTAATTTGCAGCAAGTTGATGAAATGCTTGAGAAGAAATGGCTGAAATGTTTTGCTGGAGACATTTGAACCAGAGAAAGAAGTTACAGGTGATGAGAAAAAGAATGTTGCAGAGGGACAGGAAGTTTGGGAGGCAACAACATGTGGGGTGACATCTGCAGGACTAAATTCATTGTTGGCACCAAGAAGAGAAATAACAGCAGTCACAGCAAAAGCAGCTACAACAGCTGAATTACCAGAAATTGGAGATAACAGTAAGCAAAGAAATTTCCAGATAGAGGAAAGGTTGGACATAGAAATTGAAAGCATCAGAAGACTGATGATGAAGGTGTCTCAAAGGCAGCAGACAGCGACAATAAAACAAAAGAATTTCAGCAAGGGAAAGACAAAAGCAGAGTATGAAAGCATAGTTGGAGGCAGGATGCAGAACAAGATATGGAAACCTGGAGAAAAGCAGAAAGCAACAACAGATGATGACTTGCAGAAAAAAGTGTGGGATCCAGGCAGAAAAAGATTTAAAACGCATGATCAGGAGAATATGATCATTTTCAACCTTGGAAGTCTGATGCAGGAGCATTAGACAAAGAGGAAAATACTTTGTAATTATTAAAACTTAGGAGTTTTTAAGTTTTAGAAGAGCTAGATTTTTATGAATGATTTGAGTGGGTTTTAAGTATTTTTAATTAAATATTGTAAATAATTGAGAATACGAGAGAATTTGGTCAGTTGAGGATGTAAATGGATTGAGAGATTTTTCTAAATATTAATTTAGAAATTAGTTTCATTGATTATGCATGAGAGAGGATCCTTAGGGATTCAAGAGTGATTTTAGGATTTGTTGAGATATTTGGGGGTTTGTTGAGTGGTTAAAAGGATGAGAACCAAAATTGGTTCTATTAAATTTGTATAAATTATCAAGCCTCAAAGGGCATTGAGATCAGAGAGAGTGTGATTAGAGAGCAACAGTTTCTACTTGGAAGCCTTTGGGAAGTTTGTAAAGGGCCAAGGAAGGAGATTATTATGTAAGTGCTGTGTGAATTAAAATAGAATTTTATTTTATGGAGATTTCGCCTTCTTTCTGAGTTTATATTGTAGGAATGAATTGGGATTCAATATCAATTGATTTGGTGTATGTTGCTGGGTTATAAGAAGAACTGTAATGAACGCTCTTCCAATGATAGTAATCAATTGTTGTGTGTTTATGAAATAAATTATAAATCAAAGTGTGTTTTTAGTCTTGGATAAGATGAAGCGATTTCTGTATTAAGAGATTGCAAGCCTCGATTTTAAATGAGTATCGATTTATACTTTGAATCGAATTTAATATGCATATGTTGAAGAGGGCGGAAAATGGATCGATAATCTTGTAAAAGGATCAAACTAAATTTCAAATTCATTCTAGCATTGGCATATCGGCTTTGTTAAGTCGACTTGAAGGAGGGAGCGCCATGTCTTCGATTAAATAACAGACTTGAATTAGTGAAGGTTCTGGGTTTAATAACCTTGGAATCGAATAGCATTCGAAGATCAAAAGGAATGGTGTGAAACTGTGTGACCCAACAATTGTTTCAATTAATATTCTGAAACTTTATGATTAAATAAAAAGGCAGATGTTAAATTGTTCTGGCAGAGATCGATTGGGAGTCAGCGCATAACCCTAAATGGAGCAAGACTACCAAAATTTAATATTCTGTGAAGTATCGATTAATGGAGGAATTATTTACTGGAAGATGGTACCAGCATTGCATGGGCCAATCTAAGACTGAATTACGTTGAAGTTATGGCTGAATGGTTGGCGCAGGGATGCAGAATCGATGACAACACAGAGAAATCGTGAGAGTGAAGGTTTAATAAACCCTTGAGTCAAAGGCAAGATTGGGAAATGGAGTTCTGAATGAAGAACTACAAAAAGCACATCAATCCGTCTCAGATCCGACTGGGATCGATTCTAATACACAATATTACAACTAGTGTTCTCAAATCCGATTTGATGAATTGGGTTTAGAACTGGCAATGGAGTAAATGACACCCAACATTTGCAAAATCAATAAGAGACTTTGGGCTGATGCTATAAAGCTGAATTCAATAGCGTTGGATGGGAAGGTAAGCCAATTTCATGTTGACTTGGCACTTTACTATAATGTCGTGAAGACTCCATTCATTAACGTTGGAATGCATAAGAATCAATATGTGTTAGTTTTCCAAGGTTCGAACTTTTAGATTAGAAGCATGGTGAATATGCATAGATTGTGCGTCAATAAATAGTATGGTGAACACTTAGGGCCTTGAACCAATGTTGGGTTTTCAAAATGGGATCCTACTGTGTATTAAAGGAGTCTATTTATATTTAGAGTGATGGAAGGTGGAACCAATGGGGTTTAACTATAGTCTTTTTCTAAAGACCTTTGGAAAAGTAATTTCTGTTGAGAAACAACCTTGAATATGAGATTTAATTGGAATTTGGGTTGTGTATGGGTTCATAACCATGAGGTAATTATTCAAAGAGAACTTTCACTTGTGGAATGATTGTTATAATCATCAGATGTGAGACTATCAACTTCCGCAAAATTTTGTGAAATTGCGAGACTTGAGTCTTAATTGGGGCATTTTCTGAGATGCATTTTTATATGCATGGTATTGTAGAGATTCTGGGAATTGCAGGGTTACCCTACATCAATGATTTTTTGGGTTCTGCCTTAAAGTATGATGTAATATTTCATATATTAAGAGGAGACCATTTTGCAAAAAAAATACTCTAGATATATTATTAATTAGAGCATGAAGTTTGTGGAAAGTAAATTCAAAGCTCGACCTCATGTTCAATGAAAATTGAAATTTTGTGTTGACTATTACCTTCTTGTGATTATTTAAATTTTCAAGGTGTATGAGAGCCTAAATATTTTTAATCAACATAAATATAATTATGAAATAAGAATACTTCTCAGTAATAAATATTTTGCTCAAAATATTTTATATTACAAATGACACATATAGATGCATATTAGGAAGAACGTGAAAATATTATAGATAAAGACACATATAATAAAAAATAAGCATGATCAATCTAGCCAAAAAAAATGTGAGGAGTTCATATTCATAATATTGAATAAATAGAAGCACGATTTTTAAACATGTCATTATAATTTTATATTCTTTTATATCTTCAAAAACATGTTATGAAAGTTTATATATAAAATTAATCAAACATATATGTTTGAAATTATAACTTAATTTAGTATGTTTTCTAATCCAAAATAATAAATTTATGTATGAAATAAAATAAAACTTCTCACAAAGAGTGGAAGTAGAACATAATAAACATATATAGTAAACAAGGGTAATAGCTGCAATGCAACATAGTGTTTCGGGAAATAATACCCTAAAGGTATTGGGTTGAAAAACTTCATAGATCAGGGGCATGCCATTCAATAAGGACTCACTTTAACCAACTTCTATACTGAAAAATAGATCCTATTGGTTTCAGAACTTACCCTAAAGTCCCTCGGTTGATGTAGACCCCACAGGGTGCAAACCCCCTGCAACACTTTGTGCTCCAAAACCTGTAAATCCACAAAGAACAGACACAAAAACCTAGTTTTACAACATATAAAGTTCACAGATGACAGTGAAAACCATACATAATATGATAGAAACAATGTGAAACATTTAATTAAATATTATTACACATGTATCAAGCATCATAAATACGTGAACATCAGGAACAAGATGGCTCTTCTTATTATGAATGACACATACAGTAATCAAAATGTGGAGAGAAAACTTGAATCCTACCACGGCCTTCGAGCATATCGTCCTCTGGATCCATCTAGCCCTAGCCTCGCGAAAATTCTTCCAAGATATGTGCACAATAGATGTCATATAGGACGATGAACATCTCAAGGAAACAAGGGTTTCCTGAATATACCTGGGAAGTGCAGGAGGCACGGGAATATCAGACTTGAAGAGGGCTCCAAAAAGTATAATATCGATATATTTTCTCTCTCCCTTAGGCCATTCCTTTGAGGGGATTTTATACTACCTAAAATTAGTTTCTACAGTTAGGAGCAGTTAGGCCACGGCCTGGGGTGGTTGAATTACTGGGATAACCATCAAACCCACCTCAAATATAGGGAATTTATATATTTTTTAATAAATAAAAAGGTATACGCATATCTCTATGAATGGACTCGCGTGTATATGCAGAAAAGTCTGGGTGGAGTCACGTATGGGTTTTAAGATACTATTTTTTGAGAAAATGTTCAAGTCTGGGGGAAAGGGTGCCCAAGGCCAAAGTGTAAATCATCAAGTACATGAAGGTGATAAATTAAACTATAATAGATGCCCCCTAATATATGAGGTCAGAAGGGGTACATGATGGCCGAAATATATTATGTGCATAGAACGAACCTTGCAAGGACTAGAGAGGACTTCACCAGATTTTAGCCTGCCAAAAAACAAGTGAGAGAAATCAAAGAGATACCTCATGTCTGAGGCGGGCATACCCATGCTCAGTGAAATAAAAGCATCCCCGCATATGAAATATAGAGTGGATCCAAAATGTATATAGGTATAGCGGAAAGAATATAAGTACATAATGAATCATCTGATAGTTGATCACTGCTCAGAAGTACAAGTCAAATTCAGGTCCAAGTATCACATATATAATACTGATCAATGATGCTGCGATAGATATATGATCACAGAAGTCACAACTGAATCTCCAAGTACCAAATCATAAGTGGTGGAACAAATGGTACAACATGCAACTCGGGAGCCAAAATTTAAGATGCTACTGTTGTGAAACTCCAACATATAAGGGTGTATAGTGTCACTGGCAGAAAACTGAAGAAGCTGTCTAAGTGAACTGAATCATGCTGATGCAAACCTAAGGTCTTCCCCGATCACTATGGCACAATTCTACACAATGGGAATAAATGAGCTGAAGTCAACCATGTGAGAAATCATTTGATTACCAGTCATTGATGTATACTGTTAACAAACATGAGACAACCCACCAATAATGATAATGAGTGTCAAGGTGCCCCAGTACAATCCAGCAAGTGAAAATAAATGATTTGAAGTCAAACACTTGAAATAATCCACCAATCAGGAGGCAATGATGTATCCTCACTATCGATGGCGAAGAATATGCCACTGATGAGTGCAAAACCTAAGGTACTGAAAAAAGGACTCTAGACCTTATTCCCAGAGAAATGAGTCAGAGTCGATGGGAAAAGATCTACTAGAAGGAAGGCATTAAGGCATCCCATGTCAGTCCAGCGTGAGTGTAACCCGCCGACCAAAATTTGGAAGGAATCAGACATAGTAGAGTGAAGTAACCAACCTGAAGTACGTTTCGGCATGCACCAGATGAAGCTAGCGCATGGCAGAAACCCTCTGAACCAAACAATAATGAAATATGAAAAAGAGGTGAGATATTCACTGATAGGGTCAAATGGAAGTCACAATACTACAGAAATCCCAGGTGTGATAATGTAAGTTGATGTCGAAAACAAGGGAAACCACTCAGTCAAAGACCCATGATGATGATCAAATGTTGAGCACAAGGTCACTTATCAATGATGTAAATAGGGCTAGGGTGCAACTCTAGGTTTGCTCTCAGAGCAATATGTCGTAGTCGATAAGAGACAAACCCGCCAGCAAGAATTCAATGGAGACCTTATCAAACCAGCACGAGCATAGGGAAAACATCTGATGTGATAGTACAAGATACAGAAAAGATCGAGAAGGCCGACTAAAAAATGATTCAAGAGACACAGTAGAAAGGCCGACTCAGGTTAACTTCCCTTGAACAAAAGCACGACTCATGTTGACTATGGTAGCAAATTATACCTTTGTATAAGTTTTTCATGTAGGAGGCATGAACAAACCCTCCATATGATTGGAAGAGATGACCAACTAGGGGAGAACTAACGCATGTGACAAGGTTATGGCTTCTCCTAAGTCAAAACTAAAACCATCCCAAATTAAGGAAAGACATAGTTTTTTTTGTTTTGTTCAAGGGCGACAAAACTGAAACTGTAGATGCCATCAAAATATGATGTAATATCCCGTTCCCACTCTTTTTCACACACACACACACACACACACACATATATATATATATTTTCTTTTTCATATTTAAAGCCTGAAAAGAATAAAATAATGCTATACAATGGATATAACGAGTATCATGAAACATATGCACTAGTTTCGGGGATAGGAATAATCCTATGCTAAATGCAAGGTGGCAAAAACTGGTAAATGATACTTAGAGAAATGTTCCTTCCATGGGTGACAAGGTGTCAAGTCGCGGTAGCTAAGTGATTGCATGGTTAACTTGTGCAAAAATTCATGGTCAAAAGATGGCTTCAACATTGAGTCCAAATGAAGCCGACTAAAGGCAAAGATAAACAAGTAGTCAATATGCAATGCAGAAATACAACTTGACAACAAAAGGAAGCCTCTAGGGTAATGGCCAGAAAAATGATAGCAAAGAAGAAGAATGAAGCTTCAACATGTATGTCATGGCAGGACTAAAGAGGACTCCAGAGCCTACATCAATTGCAGCATGGGCGACAAATGCTAGCGAGGAACTAACTAGGAAGCCCATGTAAAGGAAGGCTCTACCACCAATTCACAATTAAAAATCAGCGAGTGAAATGGGTGAAGTACTCAGAAAAAGATGGGATCGACCCTAAGGCAAGTGATTGGAATGGAGGCTAGTATGCAGAATGCAACGGAAAGTGAATTCCCTAACCTATATGCCAGTTCAGAAGCATATACCTACCATGACAGGTCAGCGGTCATGGATCTGAAGAAACCAAAAAAAAATCTCAACTTCAGTAATTGTGGATTTCTCAAGTTCTTTAAAATGCCAAATATGAAAAGTAATGTCTGGTTGCTCCAAATGTTGGTAGATCACTAGGAGCTGGAGGAAGAATGCTTCATGATAGATCAAATTCCTATACGCATAGAGGTGGAAGACATATATTTCATTACTGGACTCTCTCAGAGAGGAGATCCAATAGATTTGCATGGAAACCCTTTGGGAGGGCTTACTGTGGAAGAGTACATCCAAGTATATTGCGTAGAGGGGTCTCAAAATGTAGGGACTCAGATTGCAATAAAAAATTTGCAAGAATTATATATGAAGATTATCCTTTTCACCATTGGTACGGTAGCAGGATCTGCTTCCTTACATCAGGCATTGGGGACTCAAATGAGTATTGCGGTAGAATATTTGATTCACCTCTTTGATTGGTGCACAACATTACTGAGCAACATGAAGAGACAATTGACTTCGATCGGAAAGGAAAAAAAAAAAAATTCGGTATGGAACTACGTTACTGACATTATTATTTAAGAGGATTCCATGGCTTCGACCCAAAGTCATCTCAAACATCAGCAGCCCCAGAGATCCAAGAATAGCCTGGTGGGCTAATCTAATGAAGAGACTCGGGGGAAGTGAAGTTCCTCGAACCACATGGGATGAAGAGTTCTTCCAATGGTGGAAGGAATAAGTTATCACTGTGGAAGATTATCCATATGTTGGGATGGATTTTTGCAGTGATCCAGATCTAGTCCTTCCACCTGGTGCAACATGGGGTGAAATCGGTGAGATTGCAATTTTTGAATTTTTGATTATATGATTTTTTTTTGGAATTTTTCAAAATATGATAATGAAAAAATATTTCTAATTGAACTCAAATGGCTTACAAGATTATTAATGATCATGATACAGATATGGGACAGACCTGAGGGATACCCAAGGCATAAGCACCGCAGAGGTGAGGCAGATGCTTAAGACTCAAGTAGGACCCTCCATGCCATCTAGAGAAATTTGGAGAGTTTTACTCACCAAGTGCCTATGTATGATGTAGAGGACTTACCAAAGGCTATCCAGAGATGGGTAGTTGGAGTACCATGAGACTGGGTGCGGTTATTCCGCCATGTAGCGACTTCTATCATGTTCTATAGGAACACAAATGTTGGGCAGGGACCACGGGATTAGATATATATATTTTACCGGATGACTGTAATATATTTTCGATACTGAACATGATCAGACATAAGCCCTAATTTTGTAGGAAAGATGGGTCCAAATTTTTTATATTTTGAACACTCTGACTATATATATATATATATATATATATATATATATAGAGAGAGAGAGAGAGAGAGAGAGAGAGAGAGAGAGAGAGAGATTTATACGGTGTGTTGGCTCAAATGTATGAAAAATGAATGATGGATTTGATATATTGATTTAAAATGTTGAATGATGAATATGCCAATTAATTTCTTGATTAGCCAATAAGTCTGCCATCCAATTATCAGCTCGAAGAATGTGAATGAATGTTATAAATTGAAATGATCTCTATAACAAACGTGCCCTCAAAAATAATCGAGGCAAAAGTGAGTCTCAAACCCGATATGTGTTGTTCAACTACGAAACCACCAGCTGGGAGTCCAAGAAAACTACTAACGAATTAACACCCAAAGATATTTCTTCCGAGAGTAGATAAAATATTGCAGTGTATTCTGCTACGTTGTTAGAAGCAGGACCAATACAAACACCTCTTGAAACCAAAAACTAACTGAATGGATAATGAAGTACCCAAGCCGTAGAAGCCAAGTTTGGGTATGTCTACTAGCACCATAAGCGAAACCAAAATGAATCATGACATCCAACACAACCTGCCAAAGCAGATCGAATGCATCATAATCACACCAAAAACCAAAAACTCGGATATGTACAAAAAAGTATATATATATATACAAAAAGAAAGATGCTAGGCAAAAGCCTAGGCATAATACTTGTTCAAATAGAGCCCATTTCTGGGCTCCGCCAACTCATTTCTGTCAAAATCAACCAAGGCATAAGCTCCTTTTTTGAGGACCTTTTTAATGATGAAGGGGCCATACCACATAAATTTAAACTTGCCTGCCACTAGGGCATCCTTCTCTTGGGAATAAACCAAGACAAGGTCTCTTTCAGAGAAAACCCTAGGTTTGACCGCTTTATCGTACTGAACCTTAATCCATTTGTTATGTGCCTCATTCATCGTGGCGGCATCTTGACTCTGCTCATCGAGATGTTCTAGATGAAGGAGATGTTCTTCAAGACTGGAAGTGTCAGGAAGAAGTTCTACAACTTACCTAAGAGAAGGAATTTCACATTCAATGGGAAAGATATATTCCAACCCGTAAGCTAGTTGAAATGGAGTAAAACCAGTTGCAGTTTTTATTGACATCCGGTATGCCCAAAGCACAGGATACAACATAATGTGCCAATTGGATCGAGCTTTATCAATTGTCCGTTGAATAATTGTCTTCAAGGATTTGTTTACGGCTTCCACCGGCCCATTGGCTCGAGGATAATACGGAGACGAGTGCTCCTTCCGGAAACCTAATTTCAGACCAAATTCATCCATCATGCTGTTATGAAAATGACAACCATGATCAGTGACAATCTCTTTGGGAATAATAAAGCGAGAAATGACTTGATTGAAAAGGAAAAGAGTTATTGTCTTACCATCATCCCCAAAAGTAGGCATAGCCTCGACCCACTTTGTGAAGTAGTCTACAACTACAATAATTTACTTGTGACCTTTAGCAGAAGGTGGGTTACAAGTAGTATAATCAATACCCCACTTTGTAAAGGGGCCAACAATGATGACAGGAAAGAGAAAGCTGGATGAGTGTGCATATTTAGAGTATAGACCTAACATGGATGACACCTTTTGACCGATTCCATACAATCTTTAAAAATTGAAGGCCAAAAGTATCCTTCACGCAAGATTTTTTGGGTTGTAGCAAGCCTAGATAAATGACCACCACAAGCTCCACTGTGGCAATCATTAAGCATAACCTCAAGTTCTTTGAGAGTTAAGCACCGCCTAAGGATTGAATCGACCCCACGACGATATAAAGTGTCACCAATAATCATGTAACTTTTAGCTAGGTGACGTAACTTACAGTGCTCATCCTTCAAAAAAGTCGAGGGAAACTTCGCATTTTGGAGATATACTATGAGATCCCCATACCAAGGATCCTATGAAGCAATGAGAAAAGATGTTCGTCTGGGAAGGATTCATCATAAACCATCTCTTCTCCACAGGGAAACTTAGAACTCAATTCCGCAAAAACAAATTATTTCTTAGACTTAGCACACATAAAATCAAGATCAAATTCCTGCAAAATCAAAATCCATCGATTGTATTTGCCCCCAATCACTCGCCTACTAAGAACAAACTGAAATGGATTAACCGCTACCAAAGAATAGGTTTTTTGAAGAAAAATATAATGTCTGAGTTGCTGCACAACATGGATAGCTACTAAAGAAAGCTTCTCTATCAGAGAGTACCAGATTTCAGGTCCTACCAAGCCTCGACTAAGGTAGTAAATAACATGCTCTGAAAGAGCACCATCTTCTTGAACCAGAACCATACCAATGGTAGATTATACTGCCACAAGGTACAAAAGGAAATCCCTGCTATAATCTGGTGGACTCAGTATAGGAGTAGAGGTAAATTATTTTTTCATAGCATTGAATGAGAACTGAGAAAAGGCATCCCAAAATAATGGAACTCCTTTCTTTAATAATCTCATAAACCCTTTCGTAATCTTGGCATAATTTATGATGAATCTCCACAGAAAAATAGATTTTCCTTACAGACTTTGAAGTTGACTAATTAAATACGGGGGAGGCAACTAAATTATTGCCTCAACCTTGAAGGGATCTACCCGAATCCCTTCCATAGACACAATAAATCCCAAAAACCGACCGGATGTGACTGTGAAAACACACTTGTTCGGATTCAACCAGATTTTATAATACTGACATCATTCAAATACTTGATGGAGGTGACAAGGATGATCAATTCTCTTACGAGAATGATCAGATAAATTATCCAAGTATGGCTCGATAATATGTTTGATGTCATGGAAGGTATAGGACATAGCCCGCTGAAAAGTAGCTCCAACATTTTTAAGGCTGAAAGGTATTTTCTTGTAACAAAAGGTACCCCAGGGACAAATAAATGCAGTCTTATGCTGATTTTCAGGACATATAGTAATTTGATTATATCCGGAGAAACCATTCAGGAAGGAGAAAATCTCATTTCCTGCACACTCATCGATAATCTGATCTATAAACGATGTGGGGTAATTATATTTAGGGAATTATTTATTTAGGTCTCTGAAATCGATGCAAACTCGAATTTTTCCTTGTTTCTTGTCCAGGGGAACTAGATTTGAAACCCATTTTGTCAAAGGAACAGGAAAAATGAATCCTACTTTAGGCATCTTCTCCACCTCAGCTTTGATAGCTGCTTCCTTCCTAGGGTTGACCGAATGAAGCTTCTGCTTGACAGGCTTAGAATTTTTGTACACCTTGATCTCATGTTGGACAATAGATATATCTATACCAGCCATTTCCTCATAAGACGAAGCAAACACATCCCTAAACTCTCTAAAGATATCGGTATAAATTTGAACCTCTTTAGGGGAACATTCAGCTCCGATGAAAATATTCTTGATAATGTTGGGATCTATGGAAATGTTCACCGGGATAGTAGGAGAAATCACAACCATGTTCCCTTCAGCATAAACCTGTGTTGGTGCTAAAGGGTTCAGGACTGGGTGAACAGGACCAGAAGACTGAGGGCTAGGAAAACTTGATTCAAATTTGCTCAAATCTGGTAGAAAGTAAGACCGATGATGCAAATCATCCCACGGTCTCTCTACACCATTCATTGCTTCCAGGATGGCCTTTCCAGATGGAAGAGTCGTATCAATACAATCCTGGGCTGAAGATGAACTAAGAGTCCAAGCCGAAGCCACATCTCCATCCAATTCCTCCGGTGAAAGAGAAACGGGAATGGACTCTGCAGAGTCAATAATAGAGCTATAATAAATCTCAGCTGCAGACATTGGAAATGCCATTCCACCCACTTCTGCTAATGTGGAGGTAGGAGAAGGTCAGGTCCAAGGGTCCGAAAAATAATGAGTTTTGAAAAACTCTCTTCGAATGGGGGCCTTGGAGGATGAAATTGCATTGATATGAATCGAACGAGGCAGAAGATCAAAAGTACCCATCAAATAAGAATACATTCCAACCCCCAAATTCTCAACAGGTGCCTTCGTATCGTTCACCAAAGGAACAGTTGAGTCAGAAGATACATTCTGATCAATAAGAGAACAATCCAGTTGGTCAACTGTGATGTTTATCCCTTCATGAGGGAAACAAACAATAAGAAATAAAGAGGATGCAATGACATCCATCTCATAGATCCAGTTTCGCCCCAACAAAAGGTTATAGTCTAAGCTTGCATCAACTATCTCAACTTCAATATTAACATATTTTCCATCAACACAGATGGGTAAAGCTGGAACAATACCGTGTGGCATGTGAGAATGACCGTCAAACATAGTCAAAAGAGAGGCTGAAGGAATAGTTGCAGGAGATCCAATAGCCTTCCAACATGAAAGTGACATTACAAACATGGAAGCACCTTCATCAACAATTCTTAGAAAGATATTTCATTTTCGATAACTCAATCTAATATGGAAAGCCATATGATGAGGGAGTCTCTTTTTTAAATTCGACATATCAAATGTAATCATAAGAGAGTTATTTGGATCTACAGCCCCAATAGCAGTGAGCAAAGCACTTCGCTAAGTAGGACAAGAATGAAGCACCTCTAATGTAGACATAGCAGAAGGAATTTGAGCCAGATCTTCTACAATGGAGTAGTTCTGAGCGGCCTTGGCATTTGTATTAATCGTCGTATGTTTTGAAGATGCCTTTGACATCCAAGGTATAGGCTCAACAGTAGGCTTCGTGATATGAAGTGGTTCAACACTATCAAAAGTATGCTTAGATTTTGAAGACTCAGCTTCGTCGTAATCACGAGATCTCGTAGCGATATCTACGTGGCCACTCATCATATATATATTTGACAGAATTTCCCCTTCCTGGCTTCCCCCTGAGGGAGCCCCAGTATTTTGATTTGTGCCAGCAATCAATTGTTTCCCTTGGGGAAAAGGGTTTGTTAACACATCCTAGGAAGGGGAAGAACTCTGTTGATCTAACAAGCACTGCGCATCCTGAATTTTAGGGAAAAGGTGCGTAAGATGGTCTCCAGTGCACAACTTGCATGGAAACTTTACTTTCCTCTTATTGTCCTTTTGACCCTCTCCAACATGATCATTGGTTTTGTTTACATTCCCCTTCCCATCGTTGCCTTTATTTTTGTTGTTCCGTCCTTTCTTCTTCCCATCGGACTGTTGATTTCCTTTGGGTTTAGAATTCTAGACAACATTAATTGCCAAGGATTGAGAAGGATTTGACAAGGAAGGCACAACATGACCAGAAGAAGAAGATTGTATAGAAAACTGCTGCAATTGACTAAGCAGGTTAGCTGCACTGCTATCGATCGAACCAATAATCCCATCACCATGAGGATTAGGTTTAGTTTTGGACAAGTCAAATTTGGAGTGAGAAGCATCCGGAAATTTTTTATTGAGGACTCCTCACTTGGAATAAACCAGTTCTAATTGCTGAGCCCTAAAAATAGCCTGCTCTTCAGAAAATACCTCTGACATGGATACATATTTAGAAATATCTGGCTGCAAAACTTCAAAAACCATTCCAGGAGGAATTAATTCAGAATATGGGCTTTAATGAGCCTCTTTCTTCTTTGTCATTCCTAAATATGATCAGAAATGTGAGTTGCCTTATCCTGCTGAAAATTGGCCAGGAGGTCAGTCCCGACGTCATAATGGATAGGCAACTGAAAGTGGTTTAAGAAAATGGTAGCCAAATCTCCAAAAGTGGAAAAAATGTCCCCAGTTAACTCAATATACCACTTGGATGCATTTCCAGTTAAGGTGCATTGAAATAGCCTCAACCTAATTGAATCATCAATCAGGGAGTTAGATGAACACCATAAATGGCTAGTGGTGATGTGATCTGCCAGATCCTCTCCATTCTTCCCTTCAAACTTTGGAATGTCTGAGGGGAGTTTAGTGGGGACCGGAGGCCATCCCAGACTATACCAAATTGGATCGTTAGTTAATTTCGAAAAATTTGGCAAGTTTAACGTTTCCAGAAATGGTAAACGACGAGGAGCCTGAGAATTCCACCCTCCATAGGAAGGATTCCCAACGTTATGAAAAGAATACCCTAGATTTTTTGAGGCACCAGGTTGCCAAATGTTGCTCGTAGAGAATGCTGGGCCATAGGAAAATCCTTGTGACCCAACATTTGGAGAAGGACCCCCCCCCCCCAAAACATGGAGTTACTATAAACAAGACCATTTCCCCCAACTAAGGTAGTGAATGGAGAGGAAACCCCTTGATAAGGGTTCCATGCATTTGCAAATGGAGAAAAGTCCCGAGAAGCACTCGATGAAGCGAAAGGAACATTCCCTTGCTAACCAATGAGAAACTGATTCCCCGCTTGCACCGCTGTAAAAACAAGATTCCAACTTGTAAAGGTATTAGAAATTTGACCTTTAGACCATGGATTGAAACCCTAAGTCTGAGAAGAAAAACACAAATATCCTAAGGAAGGGATGGAATGAGGTATATGCCCACTCCAAAAGGGGAAACCTTGAAAAGGAGCTGATCCACTAGCCATAGAGAGTATGGGTGCAGATGCAGCTGAAGCAACAGAAAAGGAGAAAGAAGGAATCCCACTAGTGGGCATTCCAAACGAAAAGGGACCAGATTGCGAAGCATGTGCTTTGGTGTGACTAGAGACAAACACAACAGCACTAGAAGTGATTGTAGATATAACAATCATTCCCCCTACTTCTTCCGAAAGAGGGGTCTGAATACTTGCAGCGCTTACAGCCGAAGCTGTGTTCCCAGTCGTGGCCCTCGAAAGGTGAAAATATGATGGATAAGGACTTGAGGGTCTCTGAGACTCTTATCCAATGTATTGAATGATGAAAGGATGAGCAAGAGGAAGAGGAGATGGACGAGACTCAGCAGGCTGAGGAACTTTCTCTACTTCCACTTCTTCTGCAGGAAATACAACTCTCGAGATTAGTGAGGCACTCCTCTCTGTACTGACACCAACACCAGAACTACCTACCGAAACAACAAGTCTTGATGGAGGATCTCTCTCTGTTGTGTCTGTAACCACTGGGCAAAAATCACCCTCCAAATTACTCCTATGCATTCTTGAAGAAGGCTCGGCACTCACAAGAGACAACCCACGAAGCCTCCTCGATCGAAGAGGCGATCGGTCAGCAAATATGAAGCTAAGAAATCTAGGAGCAAAGAGCACACGTTAAAAATTTCCTAAGATACAACTAGACAAGCAACTCTCAAGTATTTATGCTCCGGGTGATGAGGATCAGACACCAAAATACATGAAAGAGAAATAATAGGACCTCTCGAAAGCATTCTGGGGTAATTACGACCCATGCCTACTAGCGAAGGTAATATAAACAGTTATGCTGACCTCCTAACAACAACCTTTTCCGGTGTAAGTACCCAAGCTTCGTAAGGGCACCCTCCAGAAGTACTGATGGAAGTGATGCAATGTCTGCCTCAAGTACCACGGGTATTCCCCCCCACAATCACCTGTGTGCTCCCTAGGATAGGAAACTATGGGCAAGAATTCATATCGGCAGCCGGGCGGAATGGTCTTAGGTCAATATTCAACAAATAGGAGAGGGGGTATCTCTCTTCTCTACCTGCACTATCCCTCGCGCTTGACTCTCTGGAGGAGAGCTTTCCCGGTCCACTTAACGGTGTTGGATTTTGATCATTAGTCAAATTCTATGTTTAACAGTCTGAGTGGCCTTGGAGAGTTAACTCTCCACTCACCTAACCCAAGGCCCTACAACCTAGCTAGTTGGTGTATAATTAATGAAAATAATACAAAAAATACTAGTTTCTTTTAATTTATATCGCTTATTTTAGATGGGTTGTTATTTATGTTAAGGGTGCACATAACTGAAATTGATGGTGTTTTTAAGACACAGAAGAAACCAATGAAAACCAAACTACATGCAAATGCAATTATTTCCTTTCGATGAAGAGTGATTTCTACACAGGTTCTATGAAACTAATAAACAAAAATTTGTTTTCTTTTCAGATATTCACAACTCAGAAAATTATGAAAAAGACTAAAATATACTTGAATGCACTTAATGCAAACTACCAATGATATGCAAATCCTAAGGTGATATTTCTAAAGAAGCAAAAAGGGGAGTTTCCAGAAAAACCAACGGTTCAATCACTTTTTGAAAGTTGACAAGGCTAGTTCCAAATTAGAACTCCTATGTATAAAAATGGCAAAAATATTTTTACATAAAAGAGGGAAATCAAGAGCAGAGTTCCATCCAAATCAAGCCACGAACTGAAAACTAGAAACTTAACCAAAAGCTTCAAAAGATGAAAAAAAAACTATAGACAAAGCAAGAAGCAAAAAGCAACGAAAAACACAAAATGTTTTTTGGGATTTTCAACTTATAAATAAATAAATAAAAGAGATTTCAAGAATACAAATGAAACCATCTAGAAACTTAATCAAGAAAACATGAACTCCAATCCAAGGCTTCAAAGTACTGAAGCCAACCATGCAACTTTCGTAGCGAGGCTTATTCGAGAAAAAAGAAGCAACAAACTTAATCAATCAATTCAGTAAAATAGCATAATCTTGTAGTGAACATGAACTCCAAAAAATTAAAAAGAGATATTTCAAAATTTGCAACAAGAAAATTCTTACGAAATCAAGAAAACCAATTACAACAAGAAGGCAAAAATCAAATGCGAAGCAACACATAAGGCCAAGAAGAGCAAACAAGTAAAATCTCGCTGTTCCGAATGTTCAGGACAACCAAGAACCTTTAGGTAAAGATCTTGGTGCTCAAGCCTCAATTTCAAACACACAAAATAGGGATTTCACCAAATGGCTAGGTATTCATATAAGAAAGAGAGAAATAGACATAAAATCACTTTAAACACAGTCCAGAGACCTCAAGACACTACAGGAATAGCTCAACATAGAAAGACAAGACCATAGGGGCTAGAAATTAAAAATTTCAATTTTTCCCAGGAATACACGCTTTTTCAGAGAGAAAAAAGCATGAATATGTGACTGTAACAAAGGAAAATCGCGTATACACGGGTCCCTTTGAAAAAAAAATCATGTATACATGACTGTGTAAAGAAAAAACCGCGTATGTAAACAAATATAAGAAAGAAAACAAAAATTCAAGCCTGATCAAGAGACCAAGTCTTCTGTCAAATTGAAAAAGGACTTGCTAGACTGAAAAAAGTGATAGAAACTGTTGGGAACCTACAAGATAGATGAAACAACCCAAACAGAAAATCACAAGAATGTGATCCCCAGCAGAGTCGCCATTTCTGTTTCGGGAAATAATACCCTAAAGGTCTTGGGTTGACAACCTTCACAGATTAGGGGCATGTCATTCAAGAAGGACTCACTTTAATCAACTTCTATACTGAAAAACAGATCCTACTGGTTTCAGAACTTACCCGAAAGTCCCTTGGTTGATGTAGATCTCGCGGGGTGAAAACCCCCTGCAACACTTTGTGCTCTGAAACCTATAAATCCACAAAGAATGGACACAAAAACCTAGTTGTACAGCATATATAGTTCCTATATGTCAGTGAAAAACATACATAATATGATAGAAACAATCTGAAACATTCAATTAAATATTGTTACACATGTATCAAGCATCCTAAACACGTGAACATCGGGAACAAGATGGCTCTTCTTATTATGAATGACACGTACAATAATCAAAACATGGAGAGATCACCTGAATCCTGCCACAACCTTCGAGCATACCGTCCTCTGGATCCGTCCAGCCCTAGCCTCGTGAGAATTATTCCAACATGTGTGCAGAATAGATGTCATATAGGATGATGAACATCTCAAGGAAACAAGGGTTTCCTGAATGTACCTAGGAAGTGTAGGAGGCACAGGATTATCAGACTTGAATAGGGCTCTAACAGAGTAAAATATCTATATCTTTTCTCTCTCCCTTAGGCCATTCTCTTAAGGGGCTTTTATACTACCTCAAATTAGTTTCTGCAGTTAGGAGCAGTTAGGCCACGGGCTGGGGTGGTTGAATTACTGGAATAACCATCAAACCCGCCTCAAATATAGGGAATTTATATATTTTTTAATAATTAAAAAGGTATATGTGTATCTCTATGAATGGACTCGCGTGTATACATGCAAAAGTCTGGTGAGAGTCGCGTATGGGTTTTAAGATGCTTTTTTTTGAGAAAATGTTCCAGTCCGGGGGAAAGGGTGCCCAATGCCAAAGTGTAAATCATCAGGTACATGAAGGTGATAAATGACACTATAAAACATAGTCTCTACTTCTATTGTTAATTATCAGGGTCCAAATTTCACCCCTATTTTTGTCTCCAGATGGCAGACATGATTTCTCCACACACATTTCCTTCTTTCTTTTATACATCCAGCTCCACACACGATTCCTCACACGTTTTCTTACACAGGTTTCCTCCATGGATTTCAACTATATTTATGTCTCCGCACATTCTCTATCCATACATATTCCTTTGCACACACTTCATTCGTTCTTCCGCACAACCAACTCCACACACGCTTCATCATGTGTTTCCTCTCCACAAATTCCTTAACACACGCTTCACCATTGAATTCTCTCCACACAAAGCTCTCCAGACAAGAATTTGTTAATAACAAATACAAGTGTGGCACTATGGTCTCAACTTCTGTATAATAATAGATATGTCTGTGTCTGAAATACCAGTATCTCTACCACTGAGGGTATGAAATTGGTGTCATGTATGCTATTATTTGTAATATGTTAATACTAAATAATTAATACATGTCTATTAATTTTTTTAAATCTGTGTAGTGAGGGAAAAATATTCATACAAAATTCAGCATGTGCAGGAGTGTAATTTTTTTTTTTGAGTACTAAGAGGGAGTGTGGAAAATCTTAAAAATAACACATTATCACACAAAAAAATTATTTTCACTTCAAAGCCAACATACAATACGAAATCTACAAATATCTTTGCACAATCATTTTTTAATAACAAATACAAGTGTGTCATGATGTTTTTCACTTCCATATAATAAACAATATGAATGTGTTTCGAATACCGCTATCTCTACTACTAGTTAATTGATTTTTTATTTTTCTATAGCGAAGGATTTAGACACAAAGCTTCTTACAGAATGAAATCTCTATGCGGAAGCATTTGTTACTAACAATAAAAAGTGTTCCATGATTTTTCACACTTCCGTATGCATTGTCTCTCTGCACAATTCATCTGCTTCGTTGAAAATATATATCATTGGTAATATTTTAATACTAAAAAATTCACATATCCCTATTAAAAATATATATAGTTAATTTATTAAAGGTTGTGAAGAGTATGAAAAAAAATCTTTGCATAGATGTTGACGAAGCCTTCTTAGAGGCTGAGCACAAAAGCATGGAGAGTAGTGATTTTGGCGTACTCCTGCATAATAACAATTGTTTTGGCAGTAAAGAATATGAAATAGAGGTTTTTTATCAGAGCATGTGCATGAGTGTAAATCGTTGTTTGAGCATCAAGGGTGAGTATGAAAAGCTCAAAGCCAACACAAAATTCTTCAAAGTTAACATACATTACCAAATCTCATTTATCAAATTTAATGTTGTGTATTTTTCTTGTGTTTAGTGTAGTTTAGCATCAACGTTTATGACATATTATATTACGTAATCATTTTTATGATAATAGGTAACATACAATTTGTTCAAAGCATTTAGTACTAGAACATGTGAGAAAATACAAATGTGTTATATGGAAAAAATGCGTAGAAAGGGTAATGTTTTGAAGATGCATAAACTTGGAATTTGTAACCAACTTTAAAATATTAATTAATTCTTACCAGTGCTATTAATGTCTATTCAACAAATAAATATGAAATCACATTATCTCTCAAATAACTAATGGAATTTACTCTTATGCACCATGTAACAATTTTTTATTAGAAACATATCAATAAAATTTTATTTATCGATATTATAAAGTACTATTTTAAATATTTATAAGCATAAAAAATGATTTTAAAAGAGATACCCCAAGAAATAGCTCAATTCGTCGAGTTCCCGTTGCTAAGTACCTCACCAATCGGGAGGTCACGGGGTCAAATCTCCTTTACGACATTGGGGCTAGGCTCTGCTAGGTTGGCGAATGGGTAGATCCATTCAAGTTGATATACCTATATTTTATAATGGATGTAGCGACCACTCAATTTCCGTGAACTACATTAAAAAAAAGATCAAAAATTAGAATTCAATAGAGTCTTCCTAGATTGGAGATGAAAGGATGAGTTTCAACTCGAGATGCTGCTAGTGCTAGTGATTGTATTGTTGCTAATCGTGTTGGTGATGGGTAGTTAATGTGTACATGTATTTAGTAAGGAAAATTAGTCATAGAAATAGGATATGTGGAGAAAGTACAGTTTAGTCACTGCATCTGTGTGTTCCAATGAAAATTGAATATATTTATGAGGCTATTTCTAAACTAAATAGTTTGATATTGATTTTTATTATGTGGCACCTATATGACAGTGCAATCTAGATTATGCACTGTATTATTAAGTGATATATTTTTGATGGTGTTACGAGCTTAATGATAATTTTTTCTTACTATGTTATCAATATTGCAATCCTTTCATTTTTTTTGGTTTGACATAAACATATACTTAGTTTGGATTAGAAATTATTCCAACATTGTCAATTGCTCGAAATTTTTCTTTTTTTTTCTTATTTGATTCTCTTGCTTGATTGAAAAAAATGTTGAAATGCACGAACATAAGTAAAAACATAAATAGTTCTGAATACGCCAACTTTATCCACTTTAATAAACACATGTCAATTCTAATGTTAATTATAGGTGCAATTTTCAATTTTGGAATTGCTAATGTCTAATGCATATAGAATATTAAACTTTAACAAGCTTACATTTAAAAAAATTCATCATACAGAGATTACAATGAAAGCTTTAATTGTATAGAATAAGCTTATAATAGTTTTGGAATGATAGTTTTTAGCATAACGTAAAATAGTAGAAACTATACCAAGTCATGCATTGTTACCTAATTGAATTAATCAAGTGAACAAAGTTAATTTAATATTTGGATAATACAAGTTCACATGAAAAATGTGAAATCACTAATTTAGAACTAGCCAATAGAAAAAAAAATTACATAGTAAGTGCATGAATACATATTGGTTTACTCAATAAATGCAAAAAATACTTGTATTTACTAGCATAAAAGCTTTAGTTAATCTATGTAGAAAAGACTCATATTTATTGGTAGAAGAGATTTAGTAAATCAAAATAAAATGTGATATAGGATATTAATATAATAGTATCTCAATATCGATTTCTAAAGCGTGTGAAACAGATCAATCATGAAAATTTAATCATATGAATTGGACTATTTTGAGTTTGAATTTAAGTAAAATGAATATGATTTAATGTAATGGATTTTAGAACAGACTTTTATGATTAGAGACAAGGAAAATGAGTGGTATCAAAATTGATGAAGATCACTGGTTAATATGTACCATTAAAATCGATAGTAGTTAAATGTCATTTCATAACTTAGATGTAAATTCGTGATTTAGAAACTTATCACCTTTAACACATTATATGTAAACTCATTGGTCGTGAAAACAATTTTTGTATGTTAATCTTGTTCTAGATCCACTAGTATTGAAGTCAGCACTAAAATTTATATGCAATTTTTTTTTTTGTTTATTCTAAAACTAATAAGTTTTTTCAAGATTTATTTATAATTTTTCTATTTTGTTTTTAATTTTTTTCTAAGAGCAAAACAAATTTCTCAAAGAAACAATGGCAAAGCAACATGGGAAGAGAGGCATGTAAAATTCCAATATATACTAATGCTCAACAAGAATATCTTACTGCGCATTCAAGATATTTTAATGATGATGGATAATATATTGGAATTTCAACAAAGGCTTAGGTAGTTCAAACATGAACTAGACACCTTCAGAATGTTTCCAAAAGAGCTCTTGCAAAATCAATAGTATTGTTAATCTCAATGATCATTGGTTTATTAGTGAAAAAATTATTATCCAATTTTGCTATTTACTCAACCAATTTTGAGATTCACTATATGGTAAATGATTTATATTGTAATATTCCAGGTACATTAAAGAAAAAAAAAATATCAAAACATTGTGAAATACAAGCGTATGTATAGATGCAAAATATTTTATAAGTTATGTTGTAGTGTTGCTTATTCGATTTACCAGTTTGTTTCAACTTTGTATGGTAATTATTAAAAAAGAGATTTGTTTGAATATTGCATGAAATAGATTTTTCAATAGAAAGTTTTGCAGATATGATAAATCAATAAAACAGTGTAAGAAATTAGATTGGAAAGAAGCATACATGACAAATCACAATGAAAAACACTGTAAATGATATGAGTAACTAGCATACTACAAATATGTGCTAGCATTATGTAGAGTTCATTAGAGTTAAACTAAAAAGGACAACAACTATTGTCAAATATTATTAAACACAACCTTTTATTTATATAAACATCAAAACAGTATTAAGGATCCATATTCCCCAAATTGAGTGGAGTACTTATAGATTTAATGTGAATTTAAGAGGAATTCACATTTGATAAGATTTTTCACATAGCTGCACACCTCTGCACATTTTCATTTACGTCATGATACATAGGACAAAATTATCGTTAACTATAGGAACTACTAGCAGGATAACTCCATTGACTAGCAACACTGTCACTAAAAAATGATTCATTGATTACACTGTGTAACCAAGTTGTAAAAAAATAAAACATATTACATAATCACAATAAATAGCCTATTATGAAATAATAAATAGCATAGAACAAAACATAGAACTTGAAAAAAAAAATTCATTGGAATGTGTTCTTGTATAATGTAATCATATCCTAGTCTCCTATTAAAAACTCTATATAAATGCCCAAATTATTGAACCATAAAGTATAATATGATGTTATGGTTGCATGTATGGATATGCGAAAGTATAGAAATACGCATCGTGCTATGCCCTTTTCTAGTAGTGAATGGTACATTGTTCCACAACTTAGTTAAGTAGTATAATGTAAGGGTAATATTTCTTGATAATGCAAGTGAGAAGAACTATACCATTACTGAATTTCCTAACAATGTCAACAAATTGCATAGCGAAATTGTAATAAAATTGTATGAGCAATTATAAAATTTCAAAATTTGATGGATCAATAAAACAATGTAAGAAATGAGACGACAAGAAAAAATACACAATATATAATAATGAAAAAACAATAAATAACAATTAAAATATTCTAAATAATATTACTAAATATCATATTACAAAACAACGAACCTCAAAAAAGTTGTTTATTGAAATTGTCTAGAAATGCTCAAATTAATGAACCAAAAAATAGAAAAAAAAAATGTTAAGATTGGAAATACGGATAACCAACAGTCGATAAAAATAGTTTGATAATGTGAAATCAAATGGCAAGTGTCTAATGAAGCAAAAGAGTTGCTTGATAATAATCAAATTATTGAACGAGAATGTATAACATAATGTTGATATTGCTTGATAATGCAAGCAACGAGAACTATGCTATCACAATATTGTTCGATAATATAAACAAAGAAAGCCATAATTTTATATGTGTAACCATATTTTGATGGTTTATCATAAATGTGTCATGTTTGATGGTTTACGGGACATATTTGTAATCGTCATATTCAGAAAGAATTGATAATCTACACAAACAGGGAAAATGTTTTCCACAATGCTAAAGCTATTTAGAAAAATAGTTTTTTCACAATCGCCACCATTGTATTTATGCTTTGGAATTACTTCCAAATCTCTCATAGAAAGACTAGCCTTTGCAATAAGTTTTTCCTCATGTTGTTCGATAAAATGTGTTTTCACAAGCAATTTTATTGTCATATCACCTTTCTTATCTATTAAATATGTACAATGTATTACTTTTGTCTTATTTTATTTTTCCAAAAAACTTCGATAAGTAACCAAGAAAAATCCATGAAAAATATTTCCTGTTATATTGAAATACTGATATCTTAGATAAACGATTGCATAGTGTCGATATCTTTTTCCATAGTCACAACATCAAATTGAGATTAATTCGAATAGAAACACAATAACAACTGATATGCAGTTCACAAATTTGCATATGATTACCTATTTTCTTTTGTTTCATCACTTGTCAATGCTCATTTCATTTTTTCTATTTTGATATATGTTTTATGCCACTACTCAATTCTATATCAACACCCTTGTCCATCTATATGCTGACATCATTCAAATATAATATCCTTTGTAGGTTCACAAATAATACATTTAAATCATTCCCTAAAATGACATTATAATTGATACGAATTAAGTACTACTCCAACACAAGATTCATAGCTACTGGATATAATCTTATTTCTATGGATATAGCTAAGATTCTCAATAGATTTTAGTTTCAAAAGATACAAGTGTTTTATAGAAATGTTGAAAGTAAAATTTTCCTTGAAATTATTGTCCTAGATCCAAGTATATAAGTATAATATGTTTCCTGAATGATTGAAAAAATACTTCTTTTTAGTTATAGTAGGTAAAAAATATAGACAAAAAAATACATTGGGGTGCATTATGTAAATACAATCAAATGACAATAAATAGAACAAAAACACACCTTTTAGCAAAGTTATCATTTTATTTAACAATGTGTGGTTTTCTTGTGTTCAACTTCATTTATTCAGTGTTATGAATTATATTAAATACATTAAATAAATAAAAATAAGATATTCTAATTTCATAATACGAAAATAATAAATACGTAGGATCTATAAGAAAGTAGCATATCTTGTGTACTAAAAGTGTGTAGCACTATAACATTACCTATATATTGAACTTCGTGTCTCATTTCTACAAAATTGTACCTTATATTGTATAAATGTTCTTAACTACTCACATCTAGAAGAAATAATGTGTTGTTTATCTGATAAAAATTCTACACTTTTGGCACCTTCGTTCGAAATGAGCTTGCGCTAATAATGCATCATGGTATGCAACTACCAAAACAACATTGTACAACCTGGACAAGGAATATATTTAGAACTAGCTCACCCAAATAGTGATGTAACGTGCATTCGTAATGTGTATGCTAAAAAGGTTTCATGATGAACACCTCATGAATGCTCCTACAGAAAGCACAACCAAAATTAGTGGTTACAATCGTTACACTACATCAGAAGTATTCAACATATGTATTAGATAGTCAATGAATTTCGACTTGTAGATAGGAAAAATTGTAGTGAAAAATAATCCATAGTTAGCAAGATTTGACCATGAGGTAATGTTATAGTCCCTCGTGAGACAAGGGCTAATAATAATATCAATTTAGTAATTAACTAAACTACGCAAAATAGTGAACAACCAATATATTTTTCCATGAACCAATTGCTACTAGTAATAAAAAGAAAAAAAAAATTCCAATAGTTAAATTTGATTTGGTCATAGCCAATGAAAGAATACAAAAAATATAAAAAGAAGCTTCATCGAAACTTTTATTGTTGTCGTATACGAAAATATCATAGGTGATGTTATCCAATTTAATTATAATTAGTTCAAAGTAATGCTAAAATTGACTTTTAAAATGATGATTATTGCTAAATAATTTACATTCTACAAAGTTCTTAAGGATTATATGAGACCTTAATATTGGTTTAACTTCTTTATAAGACAAGAAAAATCAAGGCTACATGGAAAAAACAAATTTACCAATGTTACATTGTTAGTTTGGTTAATTATGCTAGTTTTTGTATAAAGCATTAAAATTTTAATATTAATGTATATTTTCAAAATCAACACAAATTCATCTTTGCAAGAATCTGGAGCAATCCCATTTTGCGAAGGAAGCTTTCCAGTCTTCATTTTCCTTAGCTCTTCACCAAAAAATTTATTAAGCTAACCTTCTGGACAATTCATAAACAAAAAATAAAAGCATTATTACATATGGTATTAGTTAAAAGAATTAAAATATCAAATCTAAAAACATGATTTTCAAAGTATTAAAATATTAATATTAACGAATATTTTCAAAATTAACACAAATTCTTATGCGTAGGACTGTCGAGGAAGTCTAGTATGTGGAAGACACTTTCCAGCTTTCATTACATGGAGCAAACATTCCAGTTTTCATTGTGCAGACATCCACATTACACACATTATATTAGCAATAAAAATGAAGTCTAGATAATTAGACACACACCCCACATTTCTTTGATCAGTTAATTAATCGTTGTGCTCGTTCTCATACACATAGATATATGTGCACAATAAAAGCTTATAATAATTTAAAGACGTTAAAATTAAAGTCCCTATGTATAAAATAAGTTTTAATATATATTTATTATCACTCAACACTATCAATAAATCTTGTGCAAATATATTTCATTATGTATGGATTTCTCTGCACTTCGCACAACCTTTAATCAATTAATAAGCAATAGAAGCAGGAAATATGTTGCATGTGACTAGAAAAATGTCTCATAGCACTAATCAAAGAAACAACCCCCTTCCCCATAAATGACCTACTCAAAGAATTATGTCAATGGTATAATATTCCCTCCCTAATTTTTTTTTTTTCGCACATACTCTATTCTTTTCATATTCTTGGGACAATGAATGTTTTCATTCTGTGTAATAGAAGAGCTAAATCAAAGAATTTATTGTACAAAATGTAAACTGAAGCAACTCTACCTTAATTAATTTGTATATATATAAAAGGAAAATGTCATTGTTTAATGAAAAGAAAAATATATTAAACCTTAGTTTATGCATATGGACTTGAATTATAATTTCTTCAAATTATTATAAGTCTTTATTCTGCATTTTGTCTATGTGTGGGAAAAAGAGCACAATCATTAATTAATTGATTAAAGAAATGTGGGGTGCGTATATAATTAGGAACGATTCATTTTTATTATTAATAGAATATGCAAAGTGCGATGGTCTTCACAACAAAAACTACAAAGTTTCCTCCGCACAATGGACATCCTCTGTAGTCGTGGAAATATGTATTATGCATGTGTTAATTTTGAAAATATATGTTAATATTACACTTTTAATGTTTTGAAAATTATGTTTTTAGTTTTTGTATTTTAATTCTCTGAAATAATGGCAGATAAAATAATGTTTTTTTAATTTTGATGCAATGTGAATTTTTATTGGAAAAATAATATTAAGGTCAACATTAATGGAAAAGAAAGAGGCTTAAAATCAAGGAAAGTTAGATCGATGGCATATACAGATTGCTGGAGTGAGTTTACAAGGACAGAGTCAATGTTTAGAGACACAATTCACTAACTGTATCAACAACTTTGGCATAGGTTGTAGTTTATGGAGTGAAATTCTTGAATTACAGAGGAAGAAATCAACATTTCTTTAGTTAAAATGCTTGGTGCTTTGGAATTTCTCATCACTTTGGTCTCAAATCATTATAAGATTATTCTATGTCAATCATTGGCCAATTTCGAGCTTTTAAATTAAAAAATGGAAAATCTCACCTGAATTTGCAGCAGTTACAATTGGAAAGCGAAATGTTGAGTTTTCGTTTGGATAATTTGACTCAAGCAATAGACGTCAATGATGGGGAGTTAAATTAGAAAATGGAAATATTGGAGCTGAAGTTAGAGTGGATGCAATTGACAAACTTGAAATTTTGAGTTTTAATGTGGATAATTTGGCTAAGGCAGTGGACATCAATGTTGGGGAGGACCATAATGAACTAGATGAGAATATCATGGTGCAACACAGGATTTCAACAGAACATGGGAAAATTAGCATCGAATCCACCACTGACTAGGACACCCCTTCTTAGCATCTCGAGTAAAAAGTTAATGAAGCCCACATTGCTCTTGTTATGGAGGATTAGTAGTGATTTATGCAACTATTGGTATTTTCTTTTTTTATATGAAAATATATTTTCATTGTAGTTGTGTTTTTTAGATTGGATGCAATAAATCAATTTAGAATAACTATCTATAGTCCATGACATTTTTCTATATCACTCTACTTAATTCATTGGCTATACTCTATGTCAAAGTAAATTGTTGTTGATTTAGTGTTGATTTTTATTTGGTATAAAATCTTATTTTGCTAACATTGTCGCAAATCAAAAAAAATATTTCTTTAATTAAAAAATATTTATGTAACTAAATTTGTAGATTTGTCTATTTTCCTTTCTGGTTTACTTAAGAGTTTAGTCATAAAATCGATATTTTATAATGATTATTTATTTTTAGCAATTTTATTGATATTATAAAATACTCTTCTCGTTATTTATTCCATTAATGCAATCATAAACATTGTTCTGCAACTAGTTTCTATTATGGAAATGTAAGTGATTTATAGAAAGAAATATGTTTGACATAATATTTATTCATTGTTTTTTACACTTTCATGTATGTTATCCATTTATACATAACAAGTTTCCAGAGCATGAATTACTAAATAATAAAATATTAATTAAATCTAATAATGAAATTGTTATGCTACAATTAAAATGTTGATTCTATCTCTGCACTACACAATAATGATAAAGTATTATGTGCAGAGAAAAGGTGTGTGTAGAGATGAGGGAGAATAGAAAATAATTTTGAACAATATTCTCACATACCCTATCCTCTATTCATCCTTCATTTCATAGATATTCATAGCTCTATGCGACTAATATTTCACACAATGGAATATATTCACACCAGTATTTTCGGTTAACGTAAAATTTGTTCAGAAAATCGACATTGTATCATGATTATTTCTTTTAGAAAATCGGTTGGTATTATAAAATATAATTTTTTCGATTTATTCAGAAAATGCATGTATAAACATTGTTTTGCAACAAATTTTTGTTATGGAAGAGTAAATCAATGTGTAGAAAGCAATATGTGTGGCAAAATATTTGTTCATTACTTTTTACACTTTCGTATATGTTATTTGTTTGCAGATAGAGACTTTCTGCACCTTGGATTATTGAATAATAAAAGGTTAGTTAAGGGTAATGATGAAATCATTAAGTTACATTGAAATTTTGGACTTTATCTCCACGCTCCAAAAGAATGATATCAAATGCATATTGTAAGCACAATTAGTCCAAATGCTATAAATGTCCGAGTTTAGAAAAAATCAAAATCACATAAAATAAATATCGCAATTTTATTTTGAAATGCGAGAAAAAAATATTCCATTATGAAAAATAGTATGGTACGATAAAAGTGTACTAAAACCCTTTGAGACTGCCACAATCCACACAAATTTAAAATAATAAAACAATCAACATTATTCAAGCTTCATAGCCAATAAAAGTAATAAAATTATGAAATGTTTAACTATATTTCTATCATGTATTATTGACAAATGTGTACATGAAATAATACAAAATACCAAAGCATAAGTCTCTAATGGTAAAAGATACAATAACAATAAGAAAAATGTATTGAGTTACAAATTACAATCATCATAACTATTATTAAAATAAGTATAATACATTGAACATATATCTGAAATCTAAAGTTCTTTTCGACTATTTAGTATAACTCTGATCTGTAATAGAGCATTAGATATAATATAAAATTTAAATGAATATGCTTGAAAACTTATGTTCTATTGATGTTTCTAAGAAGTCTCACACAATTCATATGCATACAATATCTTATGAAAAACATTTTGAACTTTAATCTCAAGTGGAAATCGCTTATATCATTAATGAAAATGCTCAACAACTTATCTCATTAGATAATTCATTGTTATTCTGGAATCCTTTCTTTAAATATCTTATCTTGCATTCCTGAAAAATTACATGCATTCATCTCAAAGGAGACTAGAATTAGGCTCCCATGAATAGTAATATGAAAAAAAATGCAACTGCAAAAGAAAATAAGGAACTGCACTAAAAAATAGACTAGGTGACATTAATACAATTAGCAAATCCTAATAACTGAATACTAGTAAACAAAAAACGAACGTGTGAATATTTAAGGAAACTTGCAGTATGTGGAAGCATATATGTAAATTTTCTTACTATCACCTATCGTTCGGATCCATGATCTCTTGAATGAATTTACTCAACAAATATTTAATGAAACTTTTCATTCGACCGATTGTAATATCTATCTTAAAATTTTGATCGAATATCAGGCTTTCCATCTCCATGGCCTCTATTTGTAATTGAGAAACTAATACATATTCTCATCATTAATACTAACAAATCTAATTAGCCATTTTCTAATTTTTCTATAGTAAAATGTGTTATATCGTGATATTTTCTTTCCATTGACTCTTTTAGATTTTACAATTCATCTCTTACAATATATTTTGTGATCAATTAATAATTTCATATTATACATGGTATCTTTAGGTTTTAAATAGTTTGCTTTACCTATATAAACACACCACTTCTTCTATTATTTATGTTTTTTCATTTAGAAATAGTGTTTTATAGCGTACTGCTTCTTTTACACCACCCAACTTTGATTTATGCCATTTGATTAGCATTTGGGAGTGTTTTTTTTTTCTTTCGAGATGAGAGAAAAATTCAAGCCTTTGACTAAAAACAAGTAACTCATTGTTAATGAAATTCTTGTCTTTGTTAACATTAATTTTAACCAAATCTACAAAGAAACTTATTTTTTTTGCTAAATGTAGCAGATCGGAAACTTCTTTCCATGCATTTTCAATGATTTGTAATCTTTGGAATATACTAGTGATATTATGATATTTCAATGAATTAATGAGTTTTAGATCTTTATTAGATTGATGGGATGTGTTATCATTAGAAATTGTAAATGGAAGTGTTTTTTTTACGAGTGGAGTCATCAACAAACGACTTATATTTAAAACATTTTCCAGGTCTTGTATTCTTGGTTTCAATATCATGTTCTCTACTTCTTGTTGCTCAATAGATACTGGAGCTACGTTACCAGTAACCTGATGGATTCTCATGAGATCGCTTGTTTCAATTCCCGAGATATCAACATTCATTTCTACTTTATCAATAACTCTTTGTACCATGCACCTTTAATTTTTCAATTCTCAATGTTTTACTGTCTTTGTTATATCTTGCATCTTGAAAACTGACATTGAAATCATCGAAACTAAAAGCTTCTTTGGAAATTTGATCCTTTTCTCTAGTTTTTGACTAAACAATTGCTAACCCATTCAGGAAGCATATCATTTTCAATTTCTATGTTCACGGATTTTTCAATGATTCCTATTTTAAAAGGAATTTCAGTTTTTTCTGATTCAGTGATGTGTGTTTTGTTTGGAACAAATTTCTAACGAGAATCCTCATCATCTCCACTAGCTAATAATTGACCATGAATCAGTTAGGCACTTTCAATAATATTTCATTTCCTTCAGACTAAAAAATGAATTCATACCATTTTTGGATGTGCAAGCTGAATATTGTTGGGGAGGATTTGTTCTTTTTTTCTTGTACTTCGTTTAGGTGTTGATGCTCAGTTCTTTAGAAACTTTTCTACTACTGATTACTCATTCTTTATTATTTCTTAGAGCATTATGGATCCCTTCACTTTTATTCGTAACTATTATCAACAATCTCTTGTATTTAAAAATACCTAGATATGTGATAAATAGGCCTTCTGGATCAAAGCATTTATTGGCTTCAACTTCTTTTAAATTATAAAAAGGAAAAGTCTTTGCAAGTTCTATAAGGTGGCTTTCATTCTTGATAGTTACTTGTCCAACAACAAAAGCAAAGGAAATAAATCAGTTTCTATTTTTTTCTTTTATCAAATTAGTACCCAATTGTATTATTGTCTGTAGACGTTGGAAAAAAAATGCTTTCCTAAAAAACTTCTTGGAAGCAACATTTGCTTACCTCGAAAGCCATAAACTCAAATAACCGTATTATTTTCTCTTTCTTAATGTATTCATTTACTGGATAGGAAAATTTTCACTTTGCAAGATATTCAATGGGGTTCTTGTCCAGTTATCATGAAAATAACTTTCTTGGAAAAAATATATGCGATTAGAAAAAAAATTAAGCTAGCTTCCTACTTCCACAATATGGGATAACAGAAATACATCAGGTCTTCATTCAAATTAAAGTTAAGGCTACGTGGCAAGTCATGAAAGACATGAATCAAGACAAGAGTTGTTATCAGATATGATAACATGAAGAGTCTTTTAATTTTGAAAAAAATTCACTAGTTAAAAAGCTAATACATTTGAAATAAGATCAACCTAGTTGAATATAAATTTTTGTTATATGAATAACAAAGAAAATAGAGAAAGGACCCTGGGATACTGGCCATAGTTTCTTGGCCAATTAGATGAGCACAAAGGCAACATAAGTATTTAAATGAATATTTAAAAAAAGTAATATTTAGAACAAAGATATTAGAAGGAAGCTCAGAATATGGCGAAATGAACACTTGAATGATGTTCATGTCAACTTCCTATGAGTCTAAAAATGATTTGCTTCTGAAAAATTTAAGCACATATCCGAGTTACGTAATTTGAATATAAGTCTGAATTATTCCATAGTCAACAGAATAAGAGTCTTCTTGGCTAGTAACATAATTGTTCTCGTCCTTAAATCAAAATTTTGTGTTGTTGGAATAGGGTCTCCTAACAAGCTACAAAACCATTCTATTTTTGGTTATTTTTGTTATATTTAGTATAGCACAGGGGTTTTGAGGTGGGTCAAAGCCCCGAAAAGAATTGTAATGAGGTTAAAGGGTAAACTAGGGGTCCAAAAACCATGGGTTGTGGACCATAGGAATGTTAAAGCTAGATTTTTATAAATAGAGAGGCATTTCGAATCGTAAGAGGTAAGAATTGGCTAAGCTATTGATGCGATCTATTGTGTAGCGATCTGTTGGGCTTTTTGGGGAACAGACTCCTGCTGGCTGGGTGCATGGAGATCCTAGTCGAACTGCGTGCGGACCCTGCCGCTGTGTGCGCAAGTTGGGAAGGGAATTGTAAGGGTAACGAATGAATGAATATGCAAGAGTATTGGATCTGAATCTATGAGTACTATTTAATGGATTGCTGGTAATTACTGTGTTATGCATTTCTCTGTCTTTGCACTACGAAGATCTGTATATTGAATGATTGATCTATTCTTCTTGCTTATATCATGCTGTGGAAGTCTGTGTATTTAAGTAAATCTAGATCTCTTCTATTCGGGTATGTAATGTTGTGTTAATGTTATGAGAAGCATATAATTGTAGATCTAGTGCATGTCGATGCAATTGGACATATACTTGACCCTGCACAGGGATAATTTGAACAGAACGTAGCCTTGCTTGCCTTACCCTTCCTTTCTCAGGGTGCAGAAACATGGTTCGAGCACCCACCCATACTACTTTGGGTGAGACTGTGACCTGCACAAGCAGGTCGCTGCCAAAAGGGCCAGTAGTATAGGGGTTTGTTGGAAAACCTTGCACACCAAACCTGGGTTAGGACCCCTCAAGCCAAAAAATGGTTTCGTTGCCAGGACTTGAAGAGATCTTAGAAAGGAGTTGGGTATTGGCAGATTGACTCCTAAGGAACCATGACGGTTCGCTTGGAACTACCGACCTTCAAGTGGGTAGGAGATGAGGACATGGACTGATTTTGGTTCATTAAAGACTCTGTATGGACTACATAGAACATGGCAAGCAATACAATAAAAAAGGCGCAACTTTCTTTAGCATTTGAAGACAGAGCTCTGGACTGGTATATGCAATATATTGCCTAGAATGGAACCACCTCCATTTAGGATATTAATGATGCTCTAGAACAACAATTCCGAAAACCAAAGTCTTATTCCTAGCTAGTGACAGATGTAAAAATTTCAATAAAAATACATCGGAATAAGTATGGGAGGCGGATCAACGGTTGAAGAAAGAAATTAGGGAAGGATGGTTTTAGTATGATGATAGACAACATACAGAATCATTTATTGCCATGCTGCTCCCTAACCTGCATATACCCATGAATCACCAAACTTTTAGTTCGTAAGACAAGGCCTTGGAGGCTGCTATCAGATTAGAAGCTACACCTCTTGAGGACACTACGCTAGCAATACAAAAGATCCAGAAAAAAGTAGAAGCAATGCACCGGGAACTCCAGGATCTGCAGCAGGAAAACAAAAGAGGGGCTGGTACGAAACAAGGTCACACAATAGCACCAGGAGCATGTAGCTCGGAACATTGGAATTCAAAGGGGCCTCTGCACTAGCATGAGGAAAGCCGTGCAGCCAGATCACAGGACACCCCCATTTTCGCACCAGAACAATGTTGGTATCAATGTTTCCGCGCAATTGGCCATGAAAAGCAAAGCTGCACCAAAAGAGAAAAAAGGAAAAATGACCCTACATCACCAAGAACCCCCTCGGCCAAGGATGACCTCCCCCATGAAGGGAGGGATAGAAGCCAAAGGGGAAGTGCAGGTCGAAGTAGAGGCCATCTGGTCTGTTATAACTATGGGAACGCAAGACATTTTTCAAGAGACTACTGGCGACAATCCTACAGGTATTGTAGACAGTGGAACCATACATTGGAAGACTGCTCGAACCTAAAAACCAAGATACAAGAGAAGCAGTTTTTTTCTGCGCAGAAGAAGCGCAGGATCCAAGCTCAAGAGGCAAAGGTCAATATAATAATACGTAGTGGATTAGCGACTGGGGGAACTAAGGAAAAAGATGAAGCTGACTCACTAATCCGCAAGGCATATGACAAACAAGAAGGATTAGACTTGGGTAAAATCAAGGAAACATTTATAAAAGCACGAAGGGATATCTTTGAGGCTAAGAGCTTGTACCGAGAAGATATGGATCCGGTGGAGGACATTACAATTTTTTTACAAGTATGCGTAAGAATGCTGCACAACCCTCAGGTGTTGCGGACTATGCAGACCTTACTAGAAAATTTAATAATAAGCAACAAGGGGATACCAGATAAAAGAGATGCGAAGCGTACACCAACAAAGGAGGAATACATCTACAAGCTAGCAGTGCAAGACAGGGGCAACTTATTAAGCTATAAGACAGACACTGAGGATCCCAGTCAGGAGCTAGAAATATGGCAGAACTGGTTCAGAGAAACCTTCACGCTGCAATGCCTTCGTATCATAAAGGAACCCCTCTTTAAACCCTCTAAGGGAAGGATGGAGGAAGAGCTGGGCCTGACCCCCTGCAACATGCCTATCATGAGGAAGGGTTCGAATGATTCACACACAAGACCTGAGTTCCCAACGTCACGTACAACTTCCACAGGTAATGCTCTTATATGCCAGACCGCCTTTACAATGATGGCACAACTAAGGGACAGACCTTTGGCCTCGGTATCAACCCCCCTTAAAGCCTTAATAAGACAGGTATGACAGGTCTTACGGCCTTGGGTAGAGAGATCCTTAGAGAGCAAGCCTGTGTTGGGGGAAGGAAGACAACTGGCGCCAAGCAATAACCCTAACGTAACTAATACACCTAAGTCCCAGGGGATAAGACAGCTAGCTGTTGGAAGTACAACCTCGGGTAAAAAGTAGGAGTTACCATTGGGTAGAGCAGATCCTGAGCAACTTGCTGAGCGAATTACCGAGAAATTTTACCGTTCCTGGGGAAACTCGCCCTGCAATGAATACCCCCTTCCTGGTATCTAATAGCCATTCCTTAAAAGGGGGTTGGCCGCACAAAGGTAAGCAGCCTACTATATGAATCTCGTGGAAGCTACCTAGCAGTGAATTTTTTTGCAATCACAGCGACCCTCTCATGACTAAGCAACCCTCTCCGTTAGAAAAAAATCAACCAGAGCCGGGATTCATCTTCTATCCAAGGATGTCGACTACTGCTGCTGAATCCTCAACTCCGACAGATCTGGAGGTAAAGGAGATTCTGGCAGATGAGCCAAAGCTAGAAGAAGTCGCCCCCCCCCGTGGACCACAAGGAAAGGCAAGGAAAAAATTTAAAGTTTGAAGGCTGAACCTCAGGCGGGAAAACAGCCCCGAAATTCCCCAAGACATCCTAGGCCTCCATCTGCTGATACCCAGGAGGAGGCGCTATCAGCTAGACCAATTAATTGGTTATCCCCCTTTGTCCATCCATGAAGACCATCTACACAGATGCAAAAAAATTTAGATGGCCTGATCACTTACTTCCAGACTCCTCTAACCCCCAGCGAGGTCCCTATTATCAGTGATCCCTATGGACGTCTCCATGAAGTCAAGTTTGATGACCATAATCTGGCGGACCCGAATGTCTTCCCTAAATTAAGCCCTGAGTTATATTTCAAAAGGCTCCATGGGGATGGTGGAACCACAGTGGTCCCGCAACACTAGGTCTATGGCCTGGCAGGATCTGGACTATTGAATTTGCTCTGGATGCCCTACTTTGGCCGCTACACCATCACAGATCGGTTGGCACGTCAGCTATTGGCCCTCATTCACAATGATAGCTTGTATATTTATGACAGAGTCCCTATTGATGTTGAGTTGATCCACAAAATTACAGGCCTTCTAAAGCAGGGGCCAAACCCGCTCGCAGAAGTTGGAAAGAAGTATGAAGCTTCTACCGCGTCATATGTCCGGAAGACCTATGCGGTCCAGCCCAACCAAAGGGTGTTTGTAATCTAAACCATCAAAGATCTGGCTACACAATCGGGCACTCGGCTGCTAGCCTGCAAACTCATGCGAAGGTGCCTGGTAGCGACTGTCCCTGCTTATGTCATCCACCTTGCCAGACAATGTGCAAAAGGTGATTTTTTTAACTGGGCTCGATATTTATGTGAAAAATTTCTCCCTAATGTCCACGAGTCTCAAGAGCATGGGACCCCTTTCTTCTATTCATGGCTGTTACTCCTCATCGCACTGGTCACCTAGGACAAACCAAAAGAATCGGTAGTCCCCGAGCTCACTGCTGGGATGTGCGAAGGCGCTCAATATGCCCACCTATGGGATTCTAAGGATAAACAACGCGTCGAGGATAATAAGATATTTTGGGTCCTCTTCCAGAATAGTATCTCCACTGCCATAAAATCCCATCCGTGATTATCCCCTACAATATACAACAAATACAAGCACATCGTTGCATTTCAAATCGCTATGCATCAAGTCCAGATTCGCAGTCTCGCCAGTCAGGCCTGGACAGAGCTAGAATATATGGTTCCGGATGAGTAAATTGATCTACTAATTTCCCTATGGCCCCCTGAATGGACAACAGGTCCCTCTGGTACCCCAACAGTAGTTATGGTCGGCTCCAAAGACAAACCATTACAGCAATCTGACACAGCCCCAAGTCTGATAGCCACTACCACTTCCAATCCTCCTCCTGGTACTAAGCGAATAGGGCCATTGACATCAGCTCCCAAGAAAAGAGTGAAGCAACAAGCTCAGCGCTAGCACTATCACATGACGGTCACATTAACAAGGGGTGATCTGGAACAAATCACAGATGTAGTCACTATGGCGACAGAGGATCAGTGGGCACTTATCATGGCTAAGTGGGAGGCTGGGATTACATCTCTCCAGGAGGACCTCCACGCCCTCAAAATAAACATGCAACCATCCTAGGACAGGCGGGCACCACCTCTATCAGTAAATAATATTTCGACATAGGTCGGGACAACATGTCAACTCTGGAACATCCCTACCAGTGCCCTAACCGGGATGCAGCTCTTGGAAGGCACCAAAGTTCATCCGTCCCTCGATCGGTTGATTCCCGCAGCCCTGGAGTCTCTCCTTCACAATGTCGCCCATGAAATTAACGATCATGCTCAAGCCACCAACCAACAGCTTGCGATTTCCTAGTGTACCCTGGCCAAGGAGACTCAGGCCGTAGTTCAGGCCCGGTCACAACAGGCGGAGCTGGAGGTTGCCATCCACCAGCTGTGCACAGGCATCACGAAGGAAATCATGGCTGAGGACTTGCCTAGAAGTAATTTGGAAAAACTGGTAGCTTCTCTCCAAGCCTCCTGCCTGGAGGTTTCACAATTGAAGAACAAGCTGCAACCTAGCACCCCACCAGCAGACCGTGCCCAGTGTACTACAGTCATCACAGAAGCCACTATGATGATTAAGGGGTAGATGAAGGTACCGCTCTGATGGAATCAGCCATACAGCTTTGGTCCCGAGTCCAGCGCAACCCCATTCTTCAACAAATCAATCAGGAATTACGCCAGCATGAGAAGGCTGTGGAAGAAATCAACACTGCATTGTCTACTTTGGTACCTACCCAACGTTTAGCATGATTGAAAACCAACAATGACCTTCAGGATGAGATTACGAAGCTTCGACAGAAACATCACGCTATCACGGAACGCCTGAAGCCCTGGACAGCTTCGACCATTCAATTAGCACATGACATTGATGATGCCAATAAGCGCCTTAATCAATTATTAGCAAGTGTTACCCCAGCAACTGACGATCTACCTTCCCAGAAGATGATCACTCTCACACAGGAAGCTGCGTCTCAATACGAGGCGATCCTCCCACTGCTTATCCACTCTCTGGACACTCTGCGAACACAAGTTGTTGATGCACTGGTGGAGTGACTCGAGATGAGTCACAAGATTGTGTTGGGGGACTGTTCGAACGTGGTCTCCTAACAAGCTACAAAATCAGTCAATTTTTTGTTATTTTTGTCATATTTAGTATAGCACAGGGGTTTTGGGGTGGGTCAAAGCCCCGAAAAGCATTGTAATGGGATTAAAGGGTTAACTAGGGGTCCTAAAACCATGGGTTGTGGACCATAGGAATGTTAAAGCTACATTGTTATAAATAGAGAGGCATTTCAGATCGTAAGAGGTAAGAATTAGCTAAGCTATTGATGTGATCTTTTGTGTTGCGATCTGTTGGGGTTTTTGGGGAATGGACTCCTACTGGCTGTGTGCGCAGAGATCCTAGTGCAGCTGTGTGCACAAGTTGGGAAGGGAATCATAAGGGTAACAAATGAATGAATATGCAAGAGTATTGGATCTGAATCTGTGAGTACTATTTAATGGATTGTTGGTAATTACTGTGTTATGCATTTCTCTATCTTTGCACTGCAAAGATCTGTATATTGAATGATTGATCTATTCTGCTTGCTTATATCATGCTGTGGAAGTCTCTGTATTGAAGTAAATCTAGATCTGTTCTGTTCGAGTATGTAATGATGTGTTAATGTTATGAGAAGCATATAATTGTAGATCTAGTGCACGTGGATGCAATTGGACATATACTTGACCCTGTGCAGAGATAATCTAAACAGAATGCAGCCCTGCTTGCCTTACCTTTCCTTTCTCAGGGTGCGGAAACCTGGTTCGAGCACCCACCCATACTACTTCGGGTGAGACTGTGACCTGCGCAAGTAGGTCGCTTCCGAAAGGGCTAGTAGTATAGGGGTTTGTTGGCAAACATTGCACACTGAACCTGGGTCAGGACCCCTCGAGCCAACATGTGTGCACAAATAAAAAACTTCTATGAAATCAAATACTTATAGGATGCATGCAACATTCGCTAATCTGCTACACCTGAGGGTGAATGAATGAAGATAGGTTACCCTTTTGGGCCAAATATGGCGATGAAATTTCAAGTTTTTCCTCTTTTATCAAATTGAAGCCCTCAAAATTTATATAAGCATTGTGAATTTTGATTCGGAGTAAAAATATAATATGCGGAGAATTATGTTGTTTTACTAATTATATTTTTTGTAAATAATTTTAGTGTCATAAAATCTCTCCATTTTACATTAAATGCAATACTTGTCCTTGCAAATTCTCACACATCTTAACAGATATTTGCGTGTTCACGTAACATAACTTTGTTTAAAATGTGTAATTTAAAAATAAATATATATATATATATATATATATATATATATATATATATATATATATATATATATATATATATATATATATAAGCATGATCTATGTAGAGAGAACTGAGTTTTTCATATTGAATTTTTTTCTTTTTTTATGAAAAAACATATTTTTTATTATTTTGTTATGTTTCTGAAGTAATCTTTCAATTTCATTTTGGAGACACGTGTTCATGTAAAAAAAAATTCAACTCTTTAAATAAATTGAAAAACCAAGAGCACCCTTTTGAGGAGGACTCGTAAACAAAGATAGTGGTATTTTTTTTAATTTTTAATTTTGTATATTTTTTGTTATTGATTTTTTATCCAGCCCATTTCAAAATGTCCAAAAAAATTCAACAATTATGTTTTAAATAAATTAGATGAAAAGTATGATATGAACTCGAAGGTGTCAAACTCATATGCCATTGGATAGAGGATTCTTTCATGAATCCAACATGATCAACTCTGCCACTTAAGGAAAAAAATTACCCTAAATCTGTTAGGATATAAAATTGGGTTACAGATAAATATGTAAAAGGGGTGCTAAAGCTGTGATTTTTAGGACCTTAGGGCCTCAATTGAGCACTTGATTTTGAAATTCAAATAGCTCAATCGAGGGTTTGATAAACCCCCGATTGAGCCCTTAACATGGTTAAATAAATGCTCAATATATCTTTAAATATTTATGTAGCCTATAGCTTAATCTAGATTTAGGGCTTAATCTATCTTTAAGGATATATCTAGCTTTAAGGTTAGATGGATTTTTAAGGCTCAATCAAGCTAATTTTTTTAATTCCTTGCCTAGGTTGTATTGGCAGGAATTTTCAAAAACATGGCTCGATTAAGCTCGTAGATAACCTTATGTTACATTCTTTAAGCCCTCAAATATCTTGATCGAGGGTTGAAATATTGCTCAATGGAGTGCTTAAAATGGCTTGATTGAGCTACTTTTTTTCAACTAAAATGCACCCTCTCTCTTCAAAAAGTGTAACCCAACTCCATGTGCTCACCCTAAATCTTATTTCTTTTCTTACCTTCCATGGATAGATTCACATATTTATAATATGAAAATAACCACTCAAAGCCATAATAGTTAAGTTCGAGTGAGTTAATCGTATCAATGAAAATAACTTCTTTCTTTCCCCTCGTAACCATTTTTACTTTGTACTTTTAAAATGTTTTGTTAATCACTAACTGTTTCACTTCCGTTTCAATACAGATCTATTGATAGGATAAAAAATCACCACCTCTTATTATTCTGTGTGTGAAATTTATCTCATATAACACTACAAAAAATAACTATTCAAAATAGCAAAGCCAATGTTTACGGGAAAAATTGGAAATAATTCAGTCTAAATAAGACAAAATTTCTCCAAAATGAAATCGAAACTATAAAATTAGTTTGTAATTTTGTTCTTTTTCCATTCATGTTATGTGTTACTATTAAATGCATGAAATATGTTTGTTGAAGCACACTCAATAAATAGAAATAAAAAAACAAGAAAGCCAACATTTAAAAACAAATCTTGAAATTCAAAAACCATTTACTCCATGTACTTCACATTTTGCTCTTCATTTAATATCATGGATGTATGAACAAAATTAAATGTGAATTATTTCCAATAATGAAAAGTAGCCTATAGGTCGTTAATAATCTATATTATGAAACAAAATCATACTTCGACTTGCACCCACTATTATATCGATCTCATTTTATAGCTAGTAGCATTTACTTTTCCTGATTACATGTCTGTATGTTCATTCACCAAAAGTATACCAAACCGTATATGTATTGAGTCAATGCCATTTTTTCTAATATAAAAAACGGAAAGCACAATCTAAACCATAAAAAATCCTACATCCTAATTTTATCAGAGATGTTCCGAAATTTTCATGGTTTTCCAATCAAGTTCAAAGTCTCGATACATTATAGCAACGATCATGAAAATTAGCTTAAAATTGTCAATAATAAATAGTAATTTGTCAAAGGAAAATGAAATTAAATATCATGTGGATATGTGTCTATCTACCTTGAATCACAAATTGGTTTGACAACTAATCCCCACCACCATCTAGAATGGAACAAAATTTTATTTATGAATAACTTGGTGCGCAGTTTTGAACACTACGACGCATAGCTAAAATCAAGGGGAATTCAAGGTAGCTAGATGAAGTCGTAGATATTTCACGCGACATTTCTTGTGTACACGTTCCTCTCACATTATATGAAACCAAAATATTTGAACATAGACAAGGACAATATAAACTTTAATAAGAAAATATTCGTACACTGAAACAAGATTCTACATATAACATGTAATATCCCCAAAAATAGGAATGAGCATACTACAGAGAAATAATGCAGTTCAGCTATGTAAGAGTAGGAGGCCAATATGGGGGCTCAATATTTACATTTACATTAGCAAATCAGATTTATATTGTGGCCCATAAGATGTAGAATAGAAATAGAATACTTTTACATGAAGAAACCCTAAGAAATGAGGTACTGCAACCATATATTATGAATGAATAAGCTTGACAACATTATTTTATTGGCTGAAATAGTAGCAGATTACACTTCAGATCTAGAGCAGATATTTGTACAAAAATTTAGATCTATATCAGACCTGTACACTAGATAGGTTCCTCTTCAAATGCCCCTTGGGGTTTTAAGAAAAAATGAAGTACATGGAGTAGATCTAAGATCTTATGCAGCAGATCTGCAGGAATATTTAGAAATTATGAAGCAGATAAAACAATATTCAGATTAGATCTGAAATGACATGGAAAAGATCTTAAATTCATGGATCTCCATAGTGAAGGGCAGATCCCCAACACTAGAAATCTCTCCTCCAAAAGTCTGCCAAAACACCCTACAACTGTACCCTTTCAAATAACGTAGTACTGGAATGAAAACTGCACTGTAGGCTCTAGAATATGGTTGGCCTCAAGCCAAGATCTGAAAATGGTGCTCCAATCCTCCAATACTGTCTTGCCAATGGGATAGAAGTCTTTCCCAGTGAAAAGAGGCACCAGAATGGCCTAGATCTGACCAAATTCCTGATAGTGGATAAGAAATGAAAAAATCCTCCAAGAGCTACTCAAGGAAAGAGGTGGGATTCCCAATCAGGAACACCCAATGCTAAACAACATTTGCAATCTAGGCTAAACAGCCACAGAAGGCTTGTATGTCTAAATAGAAAATACTTTAGAAATCTGATATCAATCAACAACCCCTTCCATGCTGCCATCCTCCTCCTTTTATAAGTTTGAGAGCTTGCAAAACCCTAAACCACCTCAATGAAATAACTTTTTTCACATGAGCCACCTCCAACTAAAACTGCGTTATGCCACAATGAAGATCACACCTTCTAGACAACGCTGTTGATTTGTCCATGGTTGACCGAGTCAAAAGATTCAGTCCCCTTTCACACATAAGGGTGTTTATGTAAATAACCTAGATTTAGCTTTGTTCACATGTGGCATTGATTTATTTGTTGTTCTAGGATTTTTTACTATCCTCCTTTACACATTTATTTATACAACAGAAAAATGAAACAAAAATGAATATTCCCATTAGATCGGGCTAATTGGGAATATTACAGTCCTCCCCTCCAAAATGTTGCTTGTCCTCAAGCAACCGATAAGGTGAGTGTTTCAAATCTTCTCCTCCTCCATTGGTGACACAAACATGTGGTAAGCCTCCTTCATAAGCTAAGTGTTCACCAATCCAACCCTCCATGAATTTTTCCTCCAAAGCTCTTATGAGATGTAAGTAATCTATCCCATAAGGAGTCAATAATTCAAATGAAACAAACATGGATGAACCAATGCTCTCCCTGTAGCATAAGGTGCATGGAGAACCTCCATCCCATGTGGTACATACATGCCTCCCATCCTCCCTCCATACATTCCCATAAAAAGTAAAATTATATCATCAATGTATGGGAGAAAAACTACATACATACAAACAAAAATTTGAGCATGTGGAGGTGGGTCATAGTCCCACATATGATACCAGCGTAGTGCATCTCTTGCCTGCATCAGATCAAGGTATGGTAAGCGTTTTTCCCACCACTTACTTGCTACTCATGTCATCTCACTATGGCTGAAAGTGTGAGATATTTTTGGTGCCTTGGGAAAGCACCCATCATGATAGAAAATCTCCCTTTGCACATCAAGGGAGTGGCCAAATTCAGAAATTTCAGTGGCCCAACATTTGCCATGAGATTTACATGATACATTATTCCTCCTTGGAGTCATGGCCTGCATAAACATGGTGAAAGAATATGTAAAATTAAAAATTAAAACATGCTTTACATGATTAGATTCTTCACCAAAAATACTCCTCATACAAATGGAGTGGTGCATGGATATTTCTCCTCTTTCAAAAGAAGGAATATATGGCTGAAATAACCCCTTCGTGGAGTCACGTTTCTGCCCCAACTCCACATAGTTCATGCATTCTTGAAAATGCTGATGTAGTTCTTCTTTCAAGCCTTTCCAATAAAAGCTCCTCATAATGATGTTGTATATCCTCATGGAATACATATGGATGAAACATAACTCTTTGTAAGCTCTTTGTAGTAACTTCTTCTTGAGCTTGGAGGCTCTAGTCAAGAAGATCCTACCATGATGATAGATGACTCATCCTTGGAATAAATAGCCCTCTTCATGTAGCTGGTCATCAAGTATCATACAAGTGTGAAGATCTTTGGAATAATCCACCAACAGTTGGGATTTCCAATATGGATCTAAACTACCCAACAATGACAGCGCTGATAATGTATCAACAGAAATGTCTATCATTTTTATGATCTCTCCCTTGACATCTCCCATGGAAAAGGTGTATGTTGGAAGGACATTCTCTTCATTCTTCTCCCCCCCTAGTGAAAATCCACAAATGAGAGTGGGTGATGATGATAAGGGAAGAAGATATCCCTCATTCTTGAGCTTACCCAAGTCTCCCAACATTGTAGCTTTGTCTTCAAGTGCTCCAATTCCTACAGGATTTAAGCTTGGAGCTTCATGTTGTGAGGTATTCCCCACAAAATCTGAATCAGGTGTCCTCCCACATGATTTTCCACTAGATATTGATGTCCCATGGACCATCCTCATATGCATAATAGATGGGATCCTCATGTCACTACTTCCACTGGACAAATTCAACTCTTTTCCATGGTTGGAAATGTCATGAAAGTTAGGTACCACTCTTAGTGATGCAAGAGCCCCTCTAATTGGAGCCATTGTCCCATCCTCATCTCCATGTGATGGTAATTCATCTCCTACAATTCCAGCGCTGTGACCCCTCTCATGTTCTTCTTCTTCTTCAAGATCTTATAAGACCTCTATGTAATGTGCCTTCCAACCAGCACATCTATGTCCAGGTTCCCATGATTCTTGGCAAGTGAAGAAAATATTTTTATTTCTCACTTATTTCCAAACATAAATTTCAAGAGGCTTCTTGAATGTGCTCTCTTTTGAGGGAGCAACTTTCTCTTCCTTTCGCTTGGAAGGAAAAGAGGATTTATTTTAAAAACTTGCCTTTTATTTTGGCAAGGAATCTTGAAGGTCTCTAGCCCTCTCAATGGCATCATGCAAGGTAGTGGGCTTGGTATATTTTACCAACCCATGAAGAGGTTCATCTAGACCATCGATGAACATGTACACCCTTCTTGCTGTAGACAAATCAGGAACCATAACAAATAATCTCAAAAATTCAGAAATGTAAGACTCTGTATTACCTGATTGCTTCAAATTTGCAAGGCTCATGAATGGTGCCTCTAGATATCTTCTGTCAAACCTTTCCACCAACCTTCTAGTGAAATCTGAATAAGCAGTCACATTGGCATGACCCAATGTAGACAAGCCATGGAACCACCAGTCATGTGCTTCACCTTCAAAAGGCAGTGTTACAATCTTGATAGCTTCCATCTCTGGGACCTTGTTCAGCTGAAAGTAGATGTCAAGTTTTTCTACCCATGCTTTGGCAGAACACTTGGATGACCCATCATATTTGGGTAAAAATAATCTTCCCATAGAGTGATGTCGATCATGATTCTGAATGAATCCACCATCTCTATGTTGATGCCTTGGTCTTCTCTTGTCGTTCAGGTGATATAACTCTTGAAAACTCAAGTGATATTTGAATATCTGATTCTGAGACTCATATTCTTTAAAATAGTATTCAAGGGATTCTTTCTCTTGAAGCCCTTCATTTTACACAACCAAAAAAGTAGGCATGGTAGAGCGTTGGGAAATATGTGGTTGATGCATTGGTTGATCATTCCAGTGGTGAGACATGCCAGAGCTTTCTCGAAGATGAAATCTCTTAGGAGATTCTTTGATTTTGTCCAATCTCATCTCTTTGATCTCTCTAGCAAGATATTTCATGTATCTCAAAAGAATTTTAGGAAAATACTTTGGATCTTCATCACTTCCAGATTCAGGGGCTTTACCCTTGTCTCTATCATCATTTGTGTAATCAAATTTCTTCTATCTTCTTTTTAGATACCTCTTCTCTCTGTCAGTAAGAGGCTCCTCCTCTTTTGAAGACATATTGGGTTCTTATAGGCTGTGCCAAGATGATGGCTTCGATACCACTGTAATATCCCCAAATGGGAATGAGTAGCAATATTAAACAATACTGCAGAGAAATAATGTAGTTCAGCTAAGTAAGATCAGGAGGCCAATATGGGGGCTCAATATTTACATTTACATCAGCAAATCAGATTTATATTGTGGCCCATAAGATGTAGAATAGAAATAGAATACTTTTACATGAATAAACCCTAAAAAATGAGGCACTGCAACCATATATTATGATTGAATAAGCTTGAAATCGTTATTTTATTGGCTAAAACAACAATGGATTACACTTCAGATCTAGATCAGATCTGTGTACAAAAAGTTAGATCTATATTAGATCTGTACACTAGATAGGCTCCTCTTCAAATGAAGCTTGGGGTTTTCAAAAAAAAGTGAAGTAGATGGAGTAGATCTGAGATATTATGCAGATGATCTACAGGAGTATTAAAAAATTCTAAAGTAGATACAACAATATTCAGATCAAATCTGAAAGGACATGGAATAAATCAGAGGCTTGATAGTGGACAAGAAATGAAAAAAATCCTCCAAGAGCTACTCAAGGAAAGAGGTGGGATTCCTGATCAGGAACACCCAATGCTAAACAACATTTGCAATTTAGGCTAAACAACCACATAAAGCTTGTATGTCTAAACAGACAATACTTCAGAAATATGATATCAATCAACAACCCCTTCCATGATGCCATCCTCCTCCTTTTATAAGTTTGAGAGCTTGCAAAACAATAAACCACCTCAATGAAATAACTCTTTTCACATGAGCCACCTCCGACTAAAACTACATTGTGCCACAATGAATATCACACCTTCTCGACAATGCTGTTGATTTGGTCATGGTTGACCCAATCAAAAGATTCAGTCCCCTTTCACACATAAGGGTGTTTATGTAAATAGCATAGATTTAGCTTTGTTCACATGTGGCATTGATTTATTTGCTGTTACTGGAGTTTTTATTGTCCTCCTTTACACATTTATTTATACAACAGAAAAATGAAACAAAAATGAATATTCCCATTAGGTTGGGCAAATTGGGAATATTACATAACAAAATTTTTTTAAATTCTTGTTTTCTTTAGCAAAAGAAAATGCACATGTGTATGACTAAAATACTTACGAAAACTGATTTAGCATTGACTATTGAAAAATTAAATATGGATATTTTGAAGAATTATTTGAAAAATATAACCCATTGTTCATTTTATTATTATTATTATTATTATGAAATATTTCTCTCCAATTCAGCAAAATAATTTACTGCGTCATAAATCCCTCATGTTTTTTTAGAAAGAAATAAAATTTATTATTAAGAAAATATGATATATTCATAGTAAATTTTTTGTTGTACGAAAGTCTTGGAAAAAATCTTATTCCACACAATGAAACCTTTCATTCTAAGCCCTACACGATGAAATATTCATCCTTGCAACCCTTTTTTCTGTACATGCATTCATAAATAAAGATAACTAGGATAGTGTAATCATTCTTTAATTTTTATAATCTTTGGACACTAACCAACACAATTACTGTACCTACAATTTTATTAAGAGTGAAATGATAATTACTATTGCTATGATTAGAATAAATATTATAAATGGAATAAATATCTCAGAATGAAAACAACTGTTAAATGTTCACTCTCATTGTCATGAATTTTAAACCATTACACAAAATATAAAAACTCAAAAGCATAGTTCCATGAACTTATGTTCAATTAGTGTTCTTTACTAACGGAGTGAATCCAGAGTTACACAAGTTCGCACAAAACACATTATACAATAATTCAAATAAGAAAAAGTAATCGAAATTCCATTTGAATTATCATGAATTACAGAGCAATAGTTAAAATATTAAAAAAAAAAGAAATGAGTACAAAAAAATGTTCAATTAGTGTTTTTTACACAACATCCACTAATTTAGGCCTATATTAGAATCCTTTAAATAATTGGTAAATATACCAAGAATGCGTAAATAATTTATCGAAATACTAATACTTAAATCACAAACGTAAAATACTTTGTCCCAGTGGGGATTAGGATTAGGTTCTCGTGGACTATAATCCGTCAAAGTCATCTACAATTCAAAACAAGAAGTTGCATTAAAAAATTAGTCTATTCCAGGATAATGTATCGAGAAAACTTCAATGACTAAATACTATAAATAGAAAATAAAATTTTCAAAGGTATTATAACACTTAGAATATGAAAAATCATAGCTCAGTATTGTTTGGATCTTAGCTGTCTCTTGGAATCACGGTTTCTTCAACAAATTGTTTCACCTTATCTTTAATGAAATATTTCATCTAAGAAACTGTAATTTGATGTTTGACACATTCATGGAATATATACTATTTAATTTGTTTGGCTTCTACATGTGATTGTGAAGCCAAGGAACAATACTCTCCATTAACACCAACACAAATAATTATCCATTTTCTAATTTCGTCTACATTAAAATTAACTATATCATCGAAATATGTTTCCTATTATTGTTTCAGCTTCTCTAATTTAGCCATCAACCATTCTTTTGGAATTAAAACAGACTTTTATAGTTCTCATGACGAATAATTATCCATTTTCTAATTTCGTCTACATTAAAATTAACTATATCATCGAAATATGTTTCCTATTATTGTTTCAGCTTCTCTAATTTAGCCATCAACCATTCTTTTGGAATTAAAACAGACTCATATTTAATGCACAAAACAAATAATTATCCATTTTCTAATTTCGTCTACATTAAAATTAACTATATCATCGAAATATGTTTCCTATTATTGTTTCAGCTTCTCTAATTTAGCCATCAACCATTCTTTTGGAATTAACACAGACTCATATTTAATGCACAAACCGTTTGAATCCTGAAAAGTCACTATCGCCTTGACATATGCGTAAACTCTTATATTTTCTATGCCTCCACATTAAAAGAATAATTTCCTCTAATGTTTTAATTTTCTTAGACCATGCAAATCTAATCTGCTTCATCTGATCAACATATGGGATCCCTTCTATCTCTTTTTCTAGATTGGATAGTAAATCAAGCTTTTGACTAAAAGTTAATAAGTCATTTTATATGAACTCCCTATCTTCCTCGAGCTCACCTTTGACCAATTTGACATATGACTTATTTATTTATCTTAAATTTTGTAGATTGAAAGTTGTTTTCTAAACAAATTCAATAATTCTCAATATTTTTCATATATTACTAATAATGTATAAATTTGTATAAATTTACTGCATCATGAAGATTAACATATTTACCAAATTTAGCAATGTCCCATGACAAGAAATAGCCAATGGCAACCCATGTATAGCTAGTAGAGTCTTCAACCAAAGGTCCATTCTTAAATCATTTTCTAGCTCTCTTATTTTTCCCTTTAAGTTTATATTTTTTTTGCTTCTCATCACGTAATAGACACTGCAAGCATGTCACCACTAACTAGATGAAATTTCATGAGCCCTGGTGCTTCAACCCAAAACATATTAACAACCTTTTTGTTACAAAAATTTACCCTTTAAATCCTTAATATTTTACTACCCCTATCGTATTTTCCATCCTACAATGTGAAATGGAGGTCCATTTGAAAATTTGCTCCATTCTTGTTTTTTCTTGTAAAGAAACAATAACCCAATCAGGTAGCATAGCACTATCAACTTCCATGTTCATGGTCTCTTCCATGCTCACTATTTTAGGTAGGCCATTGGACTGAGTTATTTATTCATATGGGCTTTTTTTGGACTTACTAGACAAATATGATCTTTGTCATCTCTAGAACCTTATAGCCCATCACAAACTAGTTTTTCACTTGCAGTAGTTTTTTTTTCCTTTTTTGACCGGTAGATGAAATCGATCCAACTCTATGTGTGTAATCTTGAGTTTCTCGCATACAAAAAATTCTCCTTTACTTGTATCTTCCACCCATGGTGACACTCTCGTTTTTAGTGATCTCTTCCACATCTACTAGAAATTCGTAATTTTTTGTTAGTTCACTTTTAATTTCCTTGCTCTGCTCTCTAATTCTTGGAAACAAGTTCTCTACCTCATAGACTCTAAATTTTTTGTGAAAAAATTATTTATGTAAAATCTTCGAATATGCTCAATTTCACCTAAGTTAAAATCATCCAAAGAATTTACAAAATTGGTAGCATGAGACGTATTCCTCACAGTTATGTCTCCAACGGTAAAAATAAATAAATGAATTATTTTTTATTTTTTTATTTAAATGTAAGTATCCAACTATGATATTTTCTGTATACCTTGGCAACAATATACTTATATAGAAAAAATACTGGCCACATCAATGGCCTATCTTCAAATTGTAAGTTCAAATCACCATATTACTTTATCTTTCGTCATGCTCACCTTTGCCACATAGAAAAACCTGAGCTTCTACATATATTAAGGAGGCTCTTGTCTAGTTACCATGCAATAGACTTCTCTTACAAACACATCTTGAATTAAACAAAAAATTAAAGAAGTTGTATTCTTCCACAACATAGGATACCATAACTAAATTGGTTCCTTACAAAATTTGGATTTAGAATTACATGGAAAACTGTTAAACACATGCCTTGACACGATAGCTATTATCAGATATGTCATCATAAATAATACATGGCTTTTTGAAAATCTAAGTAACTGAAAAACTAATTCATTGGAAATGACATCAACCCAATCAAAAGTACAATTGTTTTTGTGTGTTTCATAAAGATTATAGAAAATGATTTTAGGAACATTTTCTATAGTTTTTCGACCCATTACTCAAGAAAAGAACCAAAAAAAATCCCTAAACAGTTGTATAAACAAATATATATATATATATATATATATATATATATATATATATATATATATATATATTTTGGAGAAAGATTAAAATGAACCTCGAAAGTTGGGGAAGTGAATCCTCGAATAGTGTCAACCGTGCTTGCTATTAGATTCACGAATATATCCGTATTCGATAATTTTAAACACTTGTTTGGTTCCAGTAACTAGAGTAACCATCTAAATGCCTCGGGGTTCAAAGGAATATTTGTCGCTCCTAGCATAATGGTTCTCTTTTTGAAATGAAATTGTTTCCACACAGATTACTAATTTCTCTGAAATCAAAGGCGTGTTGAACACACCCTTTTGTTAATACGCTACTCGAAATCTTGTTTACTTTTTTATCTTCCATTAACATATTCACATACCTTTTATACATCCTCGACGATTCGAATCTATCATTAATATCAACAAGCGAGTTAACCGTATCAATGCAAATAACCTCTTTCTTTCCACTTTTACACATCTTCGCTTTGCAGTAAAAAATAATCTATCAATGAACAACGTTTTCAAAGCCAATTTAAAATTACAATGCTTTGTTCTCTTAAAAATCATCAACTATTACTATTACCCATGTAAACATATTTACACATGACACCTTGAATAAATAGCAAGTAAAGATACCAAAGCCAATGTTTATGGAAAGTAATGGAAATAAATTACGAAATTACAAAATCTTCCTATCCACTTACTCCACACATTTCTCCTTCTTAAACATCATTGACATATATCTCATAAGAATAAAAAAAATGTGATATAAAATAAAAAGGAATGCACTGTGTAGCGAGGCAACAAATTTTCCCACACAACAAAAAATTGTTGGCATTCGTGATTTTCTTTATCTTTTTTCAAAAAATTATGGTAGTAGGAGTGTTTGAATCAAATTTTTGATATCTGAAATCGATTTAGAACCATGAAAAACCCATCGCCAACCAAAACCTTCAAGCTTGACAAATTTCCTATATTTACAAAAAATACTACCATATTTTATTAGAAATGTGCCAAAATTTCAATAGTTCTCCAAATAAATTTAAAGTTTCGTTATATTATGGTTGTGATAATAATAAATAAATTAAAACTACAAATAATATATATAAATAGTAAATTGTGCAAGGATATTCACAAATAAATACAATGCAGAAATGTGTTCAACTCTCTTCTCTGACAAATCAACTTAATAACTAGTCCCCACCACTGTGTAAAACCAAACCAAATTTGATTTACTAATAACTTGACATGAAGTTTTGAGCACTAAATTGGAAAGATAAGTGTCAAAAAAAAATTCAAGCCAAGTAGACGAAATCACATATATTCCTCTATACATTTCTTTTGTATTCCTACTTCCTGCATAATACTAGACCCAAATATTTGAACATATATGAAGACTGATTATAATCATAATACGAAATACTCGACCAAAAACTATTATGATACAATAAATTATTCTCAGAATAATGCCACCAACGACGATTTAATAGTTTATGCGAGTATATTTATGTTCATTTCATTCCCATGAGTTAATAGTTCATGCATGTAGCTTTAGGTTGAATGTATTCAAGCCAATTAATTTTGTTAACAATATTGAAATGAAGGATGTGTGGAGGAAAGAATATGTACGGTAAAATGGATGTGTATAGAGGACTTTATTATGCAATATAAGATTATTATTTTTAATGTGTGTGTACAAATAGTGTTGTGTGGGAGATTGGACATTCAAAACAAGGATGAAAAACGTTGATACACTATGTGCATCAGTACATTGAACAAATACATGCGCATGTGCACACTGAGTGTGTTGAATGTTGAAATGAGTGATATTTATTGTAATTTCCCACTTAATCCTATCATGCTAATTTTGATTAATGTTTAGTTAACATAAAATTAATGACTTATAATTACTAAGTAATATTTGTATATACCTATAATTGTGAATCTGTAATTTTGTTTACTAATATGACTTTTATTATTTGTTATTATTCAATTCCCAATGTGTCTTCTCAAATTTACTTTTGGATAATATATGGTCTTATTTATTTTATTTCTAAATCGAATATCCATATTTCGATTCCCAATGTGTCTTCTCAAAGTTAGTTTTGGATAAGATATGGTATTCTCCAATTTATTTCTAAATCAAATATTCATATTTCAATTCCCAAGGTGTCTTCTCAAATTTACTTTTGGATAAGATATGGAAAGTAAAGTCAAGGTAATTATATTAGAAGTAAGAGTGGGTAGTCATGACATTAATGGTAAGTGATTGAGGTGGACAAGAGAAATAGACATAAAGGGAAGGAGGATGATAGAGGAAGGAGGGCATCCTTGTTCTTTATTTTGGATTGGAGGATTTTATTGGAGGAGAAATGTGGAGAAGGAGAATGGAGAGAATGGAGAGAAAAATTAGAAAACTTATACTTGGATATATTGGAGAGTATTGGTTCTAACTTTGACACACTACAACTTGTTGGACTTGGGATGAGAGGGGTAGGGAAGCTGTGGAGGTTCTGTGGCTAGGAAATCATTCCTAGCTGGCTGATAGGTAAAATTACTCGGGTAGCCTAGTAGGAGCGTCCCAACATATTCAGGAGCATCCCAACCAAGCCACTAGAACAAGTATTCTCCATTTGTTTTTTTATTTATGTAAATTTTTCAAATGAAATTCCTTACCTATTTAATATGTTTTAAATCAAAATTTACTTCTATGATATTATCAAACAATTATTGAGTTATAAACATGTTATTTTCAGTATTATTGTGATTAAATTAAATGGTAAATTTGGTTTAGTTAGAAAACCTATATTAGGTCTTCACATATAGTATCATATCCAAGTTCAAATCTGGACCCTAAAAACCCACCTACATGCACCAACACATCACACTCACACATCACACTCTGTTAGAGTATTGTTTAACCTTGCATGCCTATAAGAAATATTCTCTGCAATCAAAAAAAGAAGAAGAAGAAGAAAGAATTAGTTGTGCTACACAATATATGTCTTCTTGACATTACTCATACAACCATAGTACGAAAAAAACGGTCAATAACCCAAGAAAATTTTAGAGATCCTTACTTCTTTAACGTGGAATATCCACCCCCTGAGGGTTTAAAATTTGCATACAAAGACCATAGTTTTGGTTATTTTTTTCACAGAAATTGATGTTTTCATATCGATGTCATTTTTAAAGGTCTTCCCTATTGTTTCATTGTGAAAAGAGGGAAGATTGCATTATTGCGCCGAGAGGCCCATTCTACAACCCAGTATGACCCCGATGTGTAAGTATGTCGGAAGCCAAAATAAAAAACAAAAAAAAAGTTAAAAATAAAATCTAAATAATGTCGGCTTAAAGAATAACTTACACAACCATATAAATAAACAATTAAAAATAAATTTAAAAAAATAGAAATTTAAAATATGAAGAGTTTTAAGAACACTAAAAATGGAGATATGGTAAATAAATAAAACCTCTTTTTATATTTACTCCATAAACCTCTTTATATTTACAAAAACTCAAAAAAATTAGGCGAATCCTATTGGCCAATACCATGGGAAAAATTATTATTAATACCATGCGCCAAATACTATATTTATAAAAGAGATATAAAAAGGTAAGGTAAATAAATAAACATATATCAAATAGGAGTAGAAATCAACATATAATTATATATGAAGGCTATGGACCAAATTAATAATAATAACATGCAAAAAAAACATTATTAACGGTAACATTAATATTAAAATATTAATATTATTATTATTATTATTAAATCTAATATTCATATTAATATATTATAATCTTAATATTATTAAATTTAATAACCTTATATTAATGTAATATTATATTAAATTTGTTATAGTATAATATATATTAACATATCAAGATATATATATATATATATATTTATATTGATATATATATTAACTCTAGATATATATGAGAGGGAAGAACAAAGACATATGATAGAGGTGGAGAAATAGTGGGACTGAAAAAGGAGAGATGGAGATAAACTAAAGAAGAAGGGAGAGGGGGAATTAAGAGAGAGAGGGGGAGAGGAGTGAGAGAGATAGAGAATGGTAAGAGAGGGAGAGGGAGGCATAATTATGGAGGTGGGAGAGAGAGAGAAGGAGAGAGGATTGCAGGGTAGAGAGAGAGAGAGGGGGGAAGGGGAGGTAGGGGGTGGGGCGAGTATGAGAGGAAGGATGAGAGGAGAGAGGGAGAGAAGAATAAATACATAGAGAGTGAGAAGTGGAGAGAGAGGGGGTGACAAGAAGATATGGAGAGAGATGATTTAATGGAAAATAGAGGGAGGGAGACACACACACACACGGAGGGTGGGGAAAGGAGGGGGGGAGAGGGGGCGGTGAAGATAGAGGGAGTTAGGTGAGAAATGGAGAGAGATGAAGGACGAGAGAGAGGAATTGAGAGAGAACCAAAGAGAGTGAGAGGGAAGTGAGAGGATTGTAGGGGAACGAGAGAGAGAGTGACTGATGGGGGAAGAGAGAGGGAGGTAGGAGAGAAAGGGAGAGAGAGGAAGGAAAAGAGAGGTAGCTTGAGAGAGAGGAGGAGAGAGGGAGGGAAGAAGAAATGCATAGAGAGTGACAAGCAGAGAGAAAGGGGGAGTGAAATGGATATATGAAGAGAGAGTGTGTATGTTTGGGGGTGAGATAAAGAGACAAATAAGGAGAGATGAAGAGAAGGGAGGAGATAAGGAGAGAGAGAGGCATATATTAACAAATTTGGAAGGTGAATATTAAGAGAGAGAGAGAGTGGAGAGAGGTATGGAAAGAGAGATGGAGATGGGGGGGGAGAGAGAGGGAGGTAAACTACATAGAGAGTTAAAGACAAAGAGAGAGAGAGGGAGTGATAAGGAAGATGGATAGAGAGGGAGAGAGGATAACAGGATGGAAGAGAGATAGAAGTAGGGGAGAGGGAGGGAAGGGGAATAGAGAGAGAGGGAGGGAGAGGAGGAGGGAGTGATAGATAGATATATTGGAGAAAGAGAGTGTGTTTTGGGGTTGATATAGAGAGACAAAGGGAGAAAGAGATACAGATGGAAGGTGAAAAGAAAGAAGAGATAAATGGAGACAGGGAGGGAGGGACAAAGAGATTGATAAATATGGAGTGAGAGAGTGTGTGTGTGTTTGTGGGGGTGAGATAGAGGGACAAAGAAGGAGATATAGAGGAAAATATAGATATATATGGAGGGGGGAGAGAGGGAAGAATATTTATTGCAAGAGATGCATTGATTTCAGTGTAGATGGTGATTTCTAATCTTATTTGATTTCTTGAACTAGATGCATTGGTTTTAGTGTAGATTTTGATTTCTAATGATATTTGATTACTTGCACTAGATGCATTGATTTCAATGTAGATGATTTCTAATCCTATTTGATTAATTTCACTAAATGCATTGATTTCAGTGTAGATGGTGATTTCTAATATTATTTGATTTCTTGCACTAGATACATTAGTTTCAATGTAGATGTTGATTTCTAATTATATTTGATTCCTTACACTAGATGCATTCAATTTCAATATATATGATTTCTAATCCTATTTGATTGCTTGCACTAAATGCATTGATTTCAGTGTAGATGGTGGTTTATAATCATATTTGAATTATTGCACTAGATGCATTGGTTTCAGTGTATATGTTGGTTTCTAATCCTATTTGCTTACTTGCACTAGATGCATTGATTTGAGTGTAGATGGTGATTTCTAATCATATTTGATTACTTGCATTAGATGCATTGATTTCAGTATAGATGTTGTTTTCTAATCATATTTGATTTTTTGCATTAGATGCATTGATTTTATTGTATATTTGATGTAATTGGATCTATGATGGGACATTAATTTTAAAGTCATCGGATTAATAGTGTGCATTGATTTCAATGTAAGAACAAAAAAAAATTGACAATGTAGATTTACTGTTGTGTTATAGTAATTAAACCTAATAATATTGGAGAGCAAGAGAGACAAGGTATGATGTTTACTACAACAGCTCGAGCTAAATATTCAAATGGTTTATGATTTCAACTCTCTTTTTCATATAATTGATATGAAAAGATGACAAAACTAACAAGGGTGACAATAAGAATAGTAGAAGAAAATAGTTTGGGATTGATCACAATGAAGGCTATTTGTAATTTACTACATTCTTATTATTCACATTGTCATTATTCACATTTTCGATCATTCAATATTATTACATTGTCACCTTGCATTCAGAAATTTTATTTCATCATTTTTCATCATTAGAGTTATTTTACAATATTTATCATATCAACAAGTTGAGGTAACTAAGCTAATTTAAAATTAAAATCAATCGATAAATCTCACACATATTTGGGATATTTAAAATGGTTATATTAATATTAGATGTATTTTGATACTATTGATAAAATTAATCATATGTTCCTCATATTATCGATAGATTTTCCTTGGCCGCACATGACTGAAACCAGCCTAGATCCATCTTAACTCTAGATCTATCAAGCGTCGAGAGGGATCACATTTCTCAAGGTGCAAACCTTTCCTCAAGTTTTACACTCAAAAGAGAGGTTTTCACCTCTAGAGATTTGATCCCTCTCGGTGCTTGATAGATCCGGAGTTAAGATGGATCTAGGCTGGTTTATCTTGTGACATCGTTGTGTGATGCTCAGTGTGAACTCCTTTTTTTCAAGGTGCTCATATGGCCTAAAATCACTCACAGAGTTATTTTGCGTTCTTGAGAAATTCTCTTTTGCAGGGGAAAATTTTCTATTTTCCGAAGATTATTCTAGGGTTTTCTGATCTAGTATTTTCCTTTCTGTCGTTTGGATATCGTTTTATTTATAAATTTTCAAGTTCCTGAATCTTTGTCGGGTTTAAATCCCACTCTTTAGCCAAAAAAATTGAACTATTTATAGGTTTTGTTTGAATCGGTGAAGGTTGTTGATCTCATCGGGCCTAAATACCAAAGTCGTTTTGAAGTAAGATTGCATTTGCAAGGGTGAATTATTTGTTTTCTTTGGTGCTTACAGTTTAATAGCGTTAAGGTAGAATTATTTAAATCAACAAACTTTTGAAGAGTATTTGGCCCAAGTATCGAAGCCATTTTGTTTGTGTATCAAGCCTTTTGGTATGTGGAAAGTTTCCTTTGACGGGAAAAATTTTCATTTTGTTTCATTCCTTGGCCTTTGATATACTCAAAGCATAGGGTTAGGGTTTCAAATAATTGAGTCTGAGTTACACTAAAAAGACATGAATCTAAAATATATTTTGTTAGGTTTTGTGTTTGGCCTTTACTTAGGTCACCTAAGCTGTAATTTTGAGATTTGTAGGAAAACATCCTATAAATATGTCTCATTTATACCCTTGTGTTTGTAGTTGGCAGCGATATATATAATAAATATATAATAAATATAGGCGAAGAAGGGTTTTTGGAGCATAGGATTGGCATAACGAGAATGTACAACAGTTAGGGCTTGATGTTGCTCCTTTCCACAACCATTGTGATTCATCATTTTCTGAGGTAGTGGGCAATGATGCTAATTATGGCAAATATTTTTCATGTCAATACTCTTCATCTCCAATTTTGAGTTTGATACTTCAGAAGACTTTGGTTTAAGGTACAAACAGTGGGGTCGATCCCTAGCATTTATTTCCTAACACACTGAGCTTTTCCTCATTTTCCGTCACGAAATATTTAGATTATTTTCCGTCACGAAATATTTAGATTGAGAAAGTCAGCCAGTTGTCTTCACTTCAAGGCATTGATTTATTCCAACAACCATTTTCATTAACCATTCATTGCTTGACGGAGTAACATAAAGGATAATGATCCATTTTTGAATACCACGAAAACAAACCATAAATTTATTTCTCATTGCAATCCATAAACGGAAGAGAGTTGAGCGAATGAACAATGAACAAGAAAATCAAGCTGTTCAATCTTCTTTCCTTCATGCTCCAGCGCTGACCGCTGACCTTGGTATGGCTCGATTAACAAATAACTCGGTGTATTGATTTGAATTGTTTAGGCCTTTTCTTTCTTTAGGGAGCCTTTTTACAGTCTCATTTTTTTCTCTGTTATCTTGATCCAATTCCTTCTCTAACATTTAGTTCTAATAACAAAACCGACATGCCACAGTCACCTTCCCTGCCCGAAAGATCCACCTCCGGGAAGCCATAGGACCGTGGGGGTGAATGGCCATATGGGTGCACATCCCTTCCGTTTACTTCTGCTACTCATGGTCACCGGGTCTAGGCGGCGCCGCCATGGAAGACATCTCCCCCTCGAGCTCTGTGTATTTGTTCAAATATATCTTGAGCAGCTCCACATAGTCTTCGAAGCCGAGGGTGGTCATTCCCCAGAGAAGATGATTGAGGGTTTTCCGATTCTCTCTCTGGCACTCGTCAAGGCGTCGGTGGTGATAAAGTTGATGAACTATGACATGCATTCCTGCACCATCTCCTTTGCGTCTTTAGATATCTTAGTGTTCCCTGGAGCGCCCGCTTCATTATTCACCCCATGTTGGCTGATTTCCCTCTCCTTATTATAATGGCAAAACATTTTTTTTGGACTCTTTTCGTTGTAGTGTGACGTGGGTTTCTGTCTCTTTGAAAACATCAGTGTAATACAGCTCTTGAATCACACTTCATTATTCACCCCACGTTGGCTGATTTCCTTCTCTTTATTATAATGGCAGACCCTTTTTTTTGGGGACACTTTGTTAAAATATGTAATTATTATACAATCAGTTATGTGAGTTAGTTGAGTTAAATGATAGATATATTTAGTGAGTGAGTTATGTGAGGGTTGATCAAGTTGAGTTATGTGAGAGTGTGTGCATGTCAATTTAGGTTAAATATCTTTCACCTAATTCATTGTATTCTGAATGAGCAAGATTGTGATTTAGAGTGAGCAAGATTGTGATTTAGAGTGATTGAAGATTAATTGAGAGCCGCAACTCATTATTTTATATGTGAAATACTTGTGTTATTGTATGTTTAAATCCTCTACCTATCCAGCACTCTTTTTATTATAATGTGACGTGGGTTTCTGTATATTTGAACACATCAATGTAATGTAGTCCATGAATCGAACTGCGTGGCCAAATTTATGGCATAAGTGCATCCTATCGTGTTTGTGTTCAAATCCCATGAAATGTTGAGATTTTGTACATAATGCATTGTCGTTGAACGAACATGATAGTTGAAACAAACAACAATTACGAAGTATTCTTTACTTGTCAGAAACCGAGATGAAGGTATCATCACCATTAAAAACAAATTGATTAAAATTGATAGTGGAAATGTTGAAACGATGCCGTGAATTCGCCATTTCTTAATGAACGATTTACCAACAGAGAATACTTAGATGAGAGTGAAATGACTGGGTTAGCGCTTTAATTTGGATTCTTATATTCCCTGCCCAGTCGTGTGGAAATAACGTCAAAGCAGACCTACAAATTTCGATTCGTCATTCACAACAGTTGGAGGCAAATCCCAATACACGTTTAACCATAACTTACTCAACTCACTGCCTTATTTTATGGAACCACGACTTTATGCAACCAATTTTTTTTTTCTCTTGAGAAGAAGACGGAATTTTTTTTTGGATAATTTGTCAACATACGATATTTAGAGTTCAGTGATTTGATTACATTGAGTAAGGGGTGGAAATTATAGTTTTGATTTTTACTTTTATTTTTACACTAATTTTTTAGCAATATTTTGGTGATTTGATGTTTATTTTTATTAATATTTAAAGAAAAACAACCAAAACATGTATATGTTTACAAAAATCAAAAATAATATTTTTTAAAATTTTTTGGTATATGTATATAAATTGGGTGATTTAAATACATTTAAAATTGGGTGGAAGTTATGATGTTAATTTCTTTTAATAATTATATTAGTATAAGTTCTATTAGAATGCATTTTTCTTGTATAATAGTGTTTATTAATGTATAATGGTGATTTCAATTAATATTTAAATTAAAATAAATAAATAAAATGTACTAATAAAAGAATAAAATTTTGATGTTGATGCAAAAAATTTCTTTCGTATTTTTTTTTATATATATTCAAAATATAAAATACATAAAATTTAAAGAATTTATTAATGAAAACAGAGTTATCAATTTATACCGAAAATTTTGATAGAACGTGATTTACGAGTCAATTAGTTAACTCAATAGTACAGACAAAGTTTTGAACGTGATTTACGAGTCAATTAGTTAACTCAATAGTACAGACAAAGTTTTGAAGAGTCACATTTCTATGTTTATGACTAAACTGTGGGTTGCAAGTACGAAACCCTTATGGAATAATGCCACCATCATGAGAAACCCAAAAAAGACACGAGTCAAAGGATAAGAAAAATATATTTTTTCTTTTTATGTTATTGAAAAAGATATATCTATTGATTTATATCTAGTTATTATTTAATATATATAATAAGTAGACAAAATATTAGCACAATTACTAAAAGAAAAGAATAACACATTAAATAGATTTATTCATAATATTGTTTTAAAATGGTTTACAAAATTCCTTGATAGGGTGCGGTCTGGGAAATATGTGGAGGGACACCCCATGTGTGATTACAAGTGGTGTGGGGCTGAGGGACGGCCCTCGTGGTCCCTTTACCTTAATGCATGCGAGGGGGAATTTTGCTCAGGCGATGAACTCTTTGTCAGTTTTTGGTGTCCAACTTTCTGTGTTGGTGAGAAGAGTGGAGGTTTATGGCTTTCCCGGAAGTGGTGTTCTTCCTCTGGAAGTGGAAGGCGGAATTGTGGATTTCTTCTAAGGTGGGTAGTATTGTTTAGTTCTTGTATGGGTGAGGGTTCTAGTTTTTAGTTTTGGTTTGCAGCAGATTTTCTCTGTTAAGAATAATGAAACCATTGTCGCGTTGTCAGCGTTCCGAATCCCTTTCCATTTGTGGCCCTACGGGGGTCGCGAACTCTGAAATGGTCATGGCGGCCCCTTGAGGTAACATGTCGGGTCCTCCGCGGCTGCCAGGGCGGGTGTGCGCGGTGGCCGAGGTGTAGGAAAGCGCAGTACAAGCAGGGGAGGTGGGTCGTGGGGTAAGAATCAAAGTCAATGGGGTAGAGGATCCCACGGTCGCAAAGGGAATCATGGGCCTGGTATCTATGATATGCATGAGAGGAAGGGAATCCAACATTGTTGTCTAGATAACTGCCGAGATCGCATCAAAAATCTGATGGAAAGAATGGATGCAGCTAAGTGAGTTGCTCCAGAGCAGCATGCAACGCAGATGGGCACTTTGGACCGAATTCATTTTTCAATGCCAAGTTCGGGAGATATTGGTAGTGTTATGGCAAGGCTAATTTGGACTGAATTCATTTTTCAATACCAAGTTTGGGAGATATTGGTAGCGTTATGGCGAGGCCAAAATTATCTCACTTAGAAAGTAAAAAAACTGGAGAATTGGATGGGAGATATTGGTAGCGTTATGGCGAGGCCAAAATTATCTCACTTAGAAAGTAAAAAAACTGGAGAATTGGATGGCGCACTTTGAAGGGAATATCTAGTGTGACTTATGTCTGCCAGGGAATATCTAGTGTGACTTATGTCTGCCAGAGACAACCCAGGACATCCCTGCATTTATCATTTCGATGACATCCCTGCATCTATCATTTTGGATGACTACCTGCATCTATCATTTTCATTTTGGATGATTAGTATGATATCTGGTGTTTTTATTTGAGTATTTTAGCTGGATTTTGGTGCCTTTGGCCCAACTGTTTATCCAATTGTTTATGGAAAAAATTTGATTAGCTACGCTTTTGTATAATTTTGGCACCAGGGGCAATTTTTAGTCAACAAACCCTGGTCGATGTGAAACCACATATTTTGAGAACGACCTTACAAAAAATTCCAACTCTATTGTATTCCTTAATAAATTATCTCGTCATTTTCTTGAAGGAAATCCATATTCCAAGGAAGGTGGTTTGAGAGGTTATTTTAATTAGCAAGATCCAAAATTGTTGCAAGTTTCATATCTAGATATAAATTGGTGGATTGGACACAATGTTTCCTTCCTTATTTATTTATTTATGAAATAATTTAGTATTTTGATATGCTCAAAAGCATCAAAAATTTTATTTCCCTGCAAGTGATGCTTTTTTTTACTTGAAATTTTGAATGTGAAAAATAAAACATTATTCACACTCAACATGAATTGGATTCCCAAAAATATAAAGTTAAAAAAAAAAAGGTGAATAACACTGATTTGGTGTCATCTTGAACTGCTTTTGGTATAGCCTTCATTCATTCGTAATAGTGCATGGCATATAAAACGAAAGAAAATTTCACATCATTTTGTATCTTCATCAATCGTAGGAAAGAAAAATCTCATTACATCAAATATTGAATTAGAACTCTCAACCCTCCTATTCGTGCATTATAAGAATCTCAAAATATGTTTTGAGAATTACCCTAAATTTTGAACTCTTCATGATTAGGAAACTTTAGTAAGTACATGTTCAAGAAGATTATATTTATTTCATGGGTACTATAAAATACACTGACAGATAGGTATATAGTGTGTAAAAATGGGTTAATTTAAAATTAGGAATATGAGATAAATTTAAAAGTAAGAATATGAGATTTAAATGTACTTGTAGATATCAAAAATTTAAATGTATTATATTAACAACAATATCATGTTATCAATGAAAAGGAATTTCAAATAGAAGGGGTCTTGTTGTGTAATTAAAATGGATATTATGGTTTAGATGAAAAACAATGAAAAAACCATTTCACTATACATTCTAAGGAAAAAAAAGAATCTAAGTTGAGAATGCTCCTCAATAATTATGCATATATCTTTATCCAAAAAAAAATTGAAAATTTGTAGACTCATTCATCACAAGTGTTTCATCACAAGTCTTGTAATAGAATGAAGAAATGAATGTCATTCATATTTTTTAACCCTAGTAAAGAGTATGGAATTTATAGGTGTATAACAAGTTAGAGAAAAATAATATTATATATTAATTTATACATCCTTTTGGAATCTTATGGAAACTTATATTATAGTTGCAATGAGGAAAATGAAATTTCAATTAGGAATGTAAATTTACATTAGTTGTTAGATGAAAACTACCTCCATTAAATTCTTAAATGGAATTAAATTCCTAATTTATTAATGCATTATTAGAGATATTGGTAAAATGACATATTTTTATCATCAATAAATTTGAATTTGTTGACACTAAAGCACACATTTAGTTTGGAACGTTAGTTTACATAAGTATTCATAAAAGATGCATAACATTTCTTTTACCACAAGGTTCAATCTCGGATAGATGATACCAACAAAACATATAAACTTTTCAAGAAAACTATTATCTTTTAATAATAATCTTTGGTGTGACAATTATGTCAAGCATTATAGTATAATAATAATCACTTTAGATAAGAAGGAAGGTGTAATAACGTGTTCTAAGGGAATAAAATAAAAGAGATAATGATTTATGTGAATAAGAATGAGGATCATGAATAAAGAGTTGGTATTTAGTTAAATAAAAATAAAAGTGGAGTTCTATACCATTTATTAAATGAGGTTGGAAAATATCATGTGTGAACCTAATAGGGATTACCATTTATTCTTAGTTAAGTATAATAAGTTGCGTAGAATTTATAAAAAAATATATAGTGATAAAATGGATTGAAACGAACCATTTATGAGAAAATATTGAATATGTAATCATAAGTTCATTGGTGAATTATAAATCCTTTGGAAGACAACATGAAGTAGAGTAAGAGAATCATCACCTTTTCAAGGTAACACTAATGAGGATAAATACTACAAATTAAATGTAAAAAAATAATAATAATTGAATTGAATAAAAATTCCAAAATATAAATAAATTGATGAAAAATATGTGATGCCACAATAAATCTACAATTTGCGGATTTGATTTGATAGCGATAGTAAAATGTTAGTAAGGGGAAAATTGCAAGTCATACCAAGGCATCGTAGACGTAATTTATCCAATAAATTACGCACTTCACCCTTCACCCTTGTGACTTCATAGGTTGACTTGGAGGTGCTTCTTATGTTCAAAAACTATGGCCAGGCAATGAATAACTCCAATTCAAATAAAAGTTCTTATTATTTACCTTTCTATGTTCATCTATGCTATTTTATTTCCTTCTGCTATTTTTAATTCATGTGTGTATAATGGCTACTTAATTTCCATTCCTATGAAAATTATTGTTTTTTCATGGTAATCCTATATATATTACATAAGGAATTACTTAAAATTGAATCTAAGTGTGTTTCATGAATATTTTCATATGGGGTTGTCCATGTGATATGATTGTGAGAAAGGTATTTACAAAACTAATACACCTCATAAATAAGGTTGAGAAAAAGGTTCAATATTGCACCAAAGTAGTTTTTTTGTTGAATTAACAATCATTAGTTAGAGAAAGTTGAAGCTTAAAAAAAAAATGTTCACACCATTCTTAGTGGCGAGTGGAAGAAATTTTGTACGAATGTTCAGTCAGTTTATTAGTTGTTAGAAATACTGACATCCACCTTAGCTATATAAAAACACTAAATAAGGCCAAAATATATCAGTCTTCATTATATGTACAAATATTTTAGTGTAATATTTGAGAAAACTTGTTTTAGGGGTGATAAACACATGCTTTAAATTGCATTAAGTCATGTAATACAGTTATGCTAGGAGGCTATCAATAGAATCAGTTAAAAGAACTAGAGGAGAAAATGTTCAGTTAAAAAAAAATGAATTGGTTCTTAAATTTGGATGGAGTGGGATGCTATGACAATCCATCCAAAGTTTTAGTAATTATTATTGTGAAAAGATCCAAATGATGCCAATTATTGTAGCCATGAATTCAAATTAATCATGATTGATGAAAATTATTAATAGAATTTAAATGACACTAGAAACACTATAAAACCCAAAATTAAAATATTAAGAAAGATAATTCACAAATTATTATAATAACATGATGTTTAAGATCATGAATGAAAGGTAAACTAGAGATTGGAAAGAAATATATGATTACCAAGATATAATATTTTGATGAGGGAATGTTGAGACATATAATGAGGAATCATATGATGTACATTCTTCTATTACATTTTTTATGTACTTGATATGCACTATTATGACATGGGTAAAGTGTAAATGGTAGGTGGAAAGACTACCTGATTGGATTATTCGACGACAAGTATCCAACCAGCACTGCAGTGTGGTCCATATTAGGGTGATGACCCTAGTTTTGAGAAGGGGTGGAGGATTTCCCATTATGTAACCTCTAAGCCTAGAATCGTGGCAAGGTAGTGATCAACACACTCCCCTAGACATGTGAGGAATATTTCCAGTTTCCTGTCAGGGAGGTTTGGCCAATACAGTTGAATCTTCTACCCTATTTTTTTTCGATGGTTAGATCGATATAGCCGATGCCATAGTATATTGTAGCAGGGGATGGATAGGATGGGAGAGGAAGTAGGTTAGGGAAGATATAATGTTATAAAGTTAGATGGAGACTCTTGATGGGAAGTGGTATCATTTCTTGACTTACTTAATTTGACTACTATATCTTTCTCTATTTTTTTTATACCTTATTGTCAAACTTATTTCGAACTCCTTGTGTCTTTTCCACTCTAACTTTGGGGAAAATTAGTTTTTGAAGGAGTGTTATGAAACTAGCTCCAAAAATAGAAGAAACAGAGAGATGAATGCCTTAGAAATAAGCCACTTTGAGGATTAAACCTACTTTACATCACATAAATGGACAATTCTTCGCTGATACAAATGAAAAAACCTCCTTTCTATATATATATGAGTCCATGGGGTCTCAATATAATCCTAGTCGAACTAACAATAATATTGTAAGGGCACAATAATAACAATATGGGGGCTACAGGGGTACAAAAATAAAAATAAGGGGGCTACACTAACAAACAATAAGGGGATACACTTGTATTATAGGGACCTAACATGCCCCTCTCCTTCAAACAATTTTTTCCCTCAACGCTTGATTATTTCTGGATGCTTCTATACAAAATTCTCATCCTCCAATAAGGAATATTCAACGGGTAAGTTCTTCCACTTGCTAAGATACTTTTAAATTGATCGATTTGGTAGTTGTCGAGTTCTTTTTTCTGTGACTGCTTCAAAACTTCTTTCGCTGCGATGTTGATCTTCCTGTTGTTTCATTCGATTCTACGCCAAAGTTAGGTTATCCTTTGAGAGTTGGAGAACTTGTTGTTGATGCTCGATGTGATCTTCCACTAATTTATCATCCATATTAGCTTTCATTTGATCCTTCAAACAATCCAAATTAGCCTCCTTTTTTTCTTTTAAACCATCTATGTACTCTTTTATTTCTCTCTGTAGGATTGAAATTTGTTGCACTTGGTACCCTAATTTTGATATCTCATACTGCGATTCTTCCTCTTCATGCGTCATAGTATAGCTTTATAAGGGCTTCATGGGTATGGAATTATTTTTGGGAGGAATTATAGAACCCAATACTAATGAAAATGCTTCAATATGCCCTTTGAATCGCTTCAAACTTCATTTTCAAACAAACGTTATGCAATTTAAAAAAAAAAATACACACATTTTTCTTGCTTTTTGGGAGGTTGATATTAAACCTTAATTATCCTTGTGATTTAAGATCTTCAATATCTAAAATTTGTTTCTATAGCAGCCCTTTGAATCGTCTTTCCATTGCCACAGGTGAGACCTGATTTAGATTCTTCAATACAAATTTATGCCCAATCTCCCACAATGACCTAATTATGGACTGGTTCAGTAGAGCGAACTTATATGACGTGCCACATATCACTGTTTCATCATTCAGCTCTAAAATTGATACACATGAAACTATAGTTTGTGTACTTTCAACCACCTTTTACATAATTCCAATCTAATGCTCAGAGAGAGAGTTATGACAATTTTCCCAAGGTCACCTCTTTTAGATGAAATTTAGGAGCTTTCACAAACCCTAACTTCCACAGATTATATCTCGGACAATATTGTGAACCAATATTTTCAATTTCTACACGAAGTTCCTTAGGATTTCTTCTTTTCGTTGTAAAAATTTTAGTTTCTGAACCTTCGTAGAAAAAAATTATATAAAAAATTCCACGATGACCTCTTTGGAGCAGCAAATCCCTATAATCCAAAGCTCTGATACCAAAGGTTATGAAAACAGCTCCAAAAATACAAAAAATAGAGAGATTAACACCTTAGAAAGGCCACTTAGAGGGTCAAACCTCCTTTACATCACATAAATGAAAAATCCTTGGATGATACAATGAAAAATCCTTCTTTATAATCCTATCCGACCTAACAATAATATTGTAAGGGCACAATAATAACAATATGGGGGCTACAGGGGTACAACATTAAAAATAAGGGGGCTACACTAACAACAATAAGAGGATACACTAGTATTATAAGGACCTAAGAAGGAGACACGTATGTAATTACCTACTTGATCCTATTATGCTAATTTTTATTAGTGTTTAACTGACCTGAAAATATTGACTTATAATTATTAAGTAATATTGGTATATACGTACACTTGTGAATCTGTAATTTTATTTACTAATATGAATTTTATTATTTTTTATTATTCAATTCCCAAGGTGTCTTCTCAAATATACTTTTTGATAAGATATTGTCCTCCAATTTATTTCTAAATCAAATATACATATTTCAATTCCCAAGGTGTCTTTTGAAATTTATTTTTGGGTGATATATGGTCTTCTCCAATTTATTTCTAAATAAAATAATAATATTTTAATTCCTCTGAAATTTACTATTGGATAAGATATGGTAACGAAAGTCAAGGTCAATAAAATAAAAGCATGATGGGGTAGTCATGGAATCAATGGTAAGTGGTTAAGGTGGATTAGAGGAAGAGACATAAAGGGAAGGAGGATGAGAGGAGAAGGGGTTCATCCTCATTCTTTATTTTGGATTGGAGGAGAAATGTGGAGAAGTAGAAGGGAGAGAATGGAGAGAAAAATGAGAAAAGGTAGACTTGGATATAATAGAGAGTATTGGTTCTAACTTGGACACAATACACTTGGTTGGACTTAGGCTCAGAGGGATAGGGAATCTATGGAAGTTCCCTGGGCTAGGGAATCATTCCTAGTTGTCTGGGAGGAAAATTCAGTCAGGCATCCCAGTAGGAGCATCCCAACCAAGCCACTAGAACATATATTCTTCGATTTGTTGTTTTATTTATGTAAATTGTTGCAAATGAAACTCATTACATATTTAATATGTTGTAAATCAGATTTTACTTGTATGTTATTATAAAATAATTATTTAGTTATAAACATGTTATTTTCCTTCTTAATGTGATTAAATTAAATGAGAAATTTCTTTTATTTAGAAGACCTACGTTAGGTATTCACATTTATCTGCAACATTTTTTCCATTAATGAGAGAACATATATTTGTATGATAAAAAATATGAATGATAGGTCTATCTCTAATACAAATATTTTTTGACATTTTTCAAAAACAAATAGTAGCAAGTTGTGATTTTTAGGGATACGTGTCAACAAACATTTGAAATGGATACTATAGTGAAAAAAGTCATTTAAAATTAAAATTCATTTCAAATAAAAACACCAATGATTTTAAGCGAGTTGGAGAAGTCAAGGAATAGAAACTAACACTCTCTTCAAGTGAATGCATGGATTTGGGTTACACATTTTGGTGAAAGAACATGTGTTTGGGTGGAAGAAACAATGGCTTGATCGAGCCATTTAATCATTAGATCGATACTTTTCTAAACTTGATCGAGCTCCTTTGGTGCTAAATCAGTAGATCAATCGAGGGTTAAAAAATAACCCTCATTCATTTTTTTAATATATACCTCTCCCGTGGTCTATGCGCACCATTTGCACAGACCATAGGAGCTCGATCATGAGTTTCAAAGTAGTGTGACCAAGATTATTAGAGCTAGATCGAGCATGTAAAAAAATTATCCCAAAAAAATATTTAAAATATTTAAAGGATATGGATTTTGGATCCTGCATAACCAGCAACCCCCCTCCGGAGTCACAGTGGTTTCACCCAATGAACCTATGACATATCACACATGTTCATGGCATATGAAACAACACCCTTAATTTGAATACACATTTGAAAAAACGTCAAAAAATCACATTATTTAACCACCTAACAATACGAACCCAATACACCTTCTCAATTTTTAAAACCACCACATTCACTAGATATTTTATGTATACTTTTTTTTCATTAAAATTTTTTATTCTCCTTTATATAGTTTGATTAACTTTGAGCTCTATTTTTTATACTCGCAAATATAAAAACCCTTTACCCCCTATTATATGCTCAATATATTATGTCATTTTTTCCTCAATATATATACTGCAATATGAACGTATATGATATGTTATTGTTTCCCAAGTAAAGCCCTTGTGTCAAGAGTCCAAAAGCTCAAACCGCTCATACCTCCCATGCAGAATTGTTTTTGGTTAATAGGTCCCTAGCTTTCACTTTATTGACCATCACTTATTGAAATACAAGAGAAAGGTTACTTTAGTAAAATAATATTGTGGAGGGATCACCTTTTGTTGGCTGATCTCATACCTAGCACATTGATTGACATGATTTTCATCACGGTGGGACATCAACGAGTATGTTACCTCTAAGGAAATGCAACACAGTATCATCAAATGGACCTATGGTACCAAAAGAGGAGGAAGGATAAATTAGAGGAGAATGGGATTCCTCCATAGCCTCCAAAAAACTTGTATTATGGTATGTTGAAATGCCTAAACAAGTGGATACTTTCTTATACTTAATTATTTTCTTATTCTGGAACGTAACATTCTTCCTTTACTCATGACTAAAAATAGCACCATTCTCATAAAAAATATATTTCTTAATAGTCATAGGCTCCAGGAAAAAAGAGCCATCACAAGCCAAGTTTTCGCATTTTTTGTCCTTGGATAGATGCCAAGAGGATATCCCCTAGAAGGACCCAAAAAAATGGGATAAGTTTGATAAACCCTTTGAACATGTAGTGTATCCAATTCATGATCACTCTAATGGTAACATGAAGAGGGAGATAAGAGAAGAGAACCTAATAAAATCATGACCTCCTTTTTCGTTTGGGTGTGTGACTATGGATAAGGCAACCCCATAGATCTACCCTAGAAGTGTTCCATAGGAATATTGATTGGGAAGATAGAGGGAATGGACATGAGCTCCTTATTATATGCTAAATCATATTTATCAGATATATCTACATTAAATTAATAATAGGAAGAGATAGCATTGGTTCGTATACCTGGAACCAATTTAACCTACTTGGATCCAAATAATGCTTGGCTGATAGAGGGAAATCCATATCTCGTTTCACTTTGGCATCATCTTGGCCTATCTAGTTATGACCTCCCCCATATCTTTATGGGCATTGAGTTATCAGATGGCCATGAGCATTATAGCCCAAGCACCTAAAGTGGATACCCCAGTAGACTAATTCATGGAAAGAAAAGGGCCCCTAATATATATCCAACATGACTAGCTACCCACCAAAGAAGTTTACTACGATAAGGACCTAGATGATACTCTTTTCCAAAAGCCCTTGGCTACCCTTTTCCCATTAGAAAAGCATACCACTCTTATTAGTGATTTTCATGATGGCACATTTGAACCATAGCTCTCGTGGGAGTCCAGGGTGCTTCACCCAAATAATTTTACAGTTAAGAGATTCCTTAATTGGGTCGAAGCCCATAGTCCATCTCTGGAGAGAGAGGAAAGTGAAATCCTGAAACTAGGGTACGAAGGAAAATTTATTAGAAGCATCTGATTTTAAGAAATGAAAAATGAACTGGTCATTAAGAAGGATGTTCAACTTATTTTTGTATAGTAAAATAGGTGACCAACTATTTTCAATCCATCCTTACATTTATGCCCTAGTCATTTAGAGGCAATCCCAACACCTTACAAAATCCCACTATTTTTATCATTCCTCTATGTCCCAATAAACATCAACCCTAAGAATTAATCTTTGGATATTTTTGTTGACCTTAGTCTATTTTTTCCTTCTGCTCCAAGGGTTCTTATCTTGGGGAGCCTTTCGAGTTAGATCTAACTAGAAAATATATAAATATTCATTCTTGGCTAAATGCCCTCCTCCTACACTTTTAGAAATAATTGAAACATATGGTTGACCCTCTTAAATATTTTCATCATTCTTCAGTACAACTATAACTTCAATTAGTTCTTCCAAGTCATAAGTAAGATCAAACAATGAAGGTTGACCATACATGGTGAAAAAACATAACGAGTCAACACGAAAACAAATATATGGAATCTGTAAGCCCACTTCGAGAAACATAAAACCTAGGAAGTCCTCCAAAAGCTAAAATATGACCAGGAAAAAAAAAACATGAGAAATGAAACCATAAGCTTCGAAAAAAATACTATACACCCATGGAAAATTAGCCTTCATCTAGACTATCAACATAGACTGGATATGAAATATATAATTGAATAGGGAGAATTCAGACGAGGGAAATCCAGTTGTAACCGAAGTGGCATGGTCTAATAGAAAAATCACCTGTCGTCAATTGCGTGGAGTACCCAAAACAACCTTTAAGGAGGACCCAATGTTTTCTGGTCAGAAACCTGCTCAATACATTCTTCCATGCACATCCCAAGAACTTAATAGAATTACTACAATAAAAAATAGAAATAGAATGAGAATTATCTAGTGTGTAAAGTATCTCTTGGAAAATGAGATACAATCCCAATAAATTAGACTCTTTAAGTAAATTCATACATAATGCTATCAACCATAAACAAATAGAAAACCAATTCAAAAATACACCAACTTTGCTAACAACATTAAGTACTTGTGGGGAAATGTGATGTGTTGAAAATCCCTCCCAATGTCTCCCCGAGTGCACCACGAAAACCAACCAATCTCAGGGAACATAGCTCATTGGCATAGAATCATACCAATAAAGATGAATGAGAGGCTTCATCAGAGTCAAATAGCATCGCAACATACCAAGAGACAATCGACAGCTCTAGAAACACAATCATGAATAACAGACACCTAAATATAATTCTTGTGATAAAAGGGACAAAAAAATTTGTATGAAAAAAAAATCTCCACTAGCCTATAGGAAAGGTACTGTATACCCCTCCAAAATACAAACTTAGACTACAATGGTCATAGAAAACTATAGTTGTAAAATTGCATAGCAATGGAGACAAACCACACCCCCCCACCCCCCCACCCCCCCACCCACAATCCAGATTTATGAAGGAATGAATTGAAATAAAAATATAAACAAAAACACAGAGATACAAAAAAATAGAACTTCAATTCATGAATAAAAAATACTGAAAATTGTTTACATGTAGAATGGAAATAAACTAGCTCAGGTGATGGAATATTATCTCTGAGAAGAGATGTGGTGGATACATTCCTTTTGAACTTTGATATAATGAGGCTCGAAGGCATATGTATGATTTAGAAACAATGCAAAACCCTAAGAATCCAAAAACCTAACCCTAGGAGATTAAGTGCCAAAACTGTGGACCCCATTGGGGTTAACTGGTACATCAACTTTTCGAGGTCATAACTTTGGCATACGATCTCCATTTGATGTGAATGATACCTTGTTAGAAATATCTATATGTGGAATAAAAAAATTGAATACAAAAAAAATGTGAGTTAATGAATCATGTTTTTATATTTTCCAAAAGAAACGTCGTTTAGGGCCTCAAAATGACCTTTAAAGTTCAAGACCGGAAAAACTGCCAAATAGTAATTTGTACTACAATTAAGGAAATTGAAAGAAACAATGGTGGGGTTTTAAGTGGAATAGGTGGGTGGTCACCAATATCTACATATATAAGTCCCCCCCTTAGGAAACAATGGTCCCAATTATGTTGAGTGCCTCCATGAGATGGGGAAAATTCTGCTAAACTTGGTCCCTGTTGAGCCACTTGCCTTGATGCAGGAGTAGGCGAGATTTACCAACCCAATATAGTTTTATCTTCTACTAGCAAGTTTTCATGGCCTTCATTTTCATGATATGATCATTCGTGTCATGTTCCATGCAATCTAGGTTTAGCTTTGTTGGTTTCATTTGTCAGATAATGTGTAGTGTGTCTTGTAATGGTTGAAAATATTTCAAAAGGTGGTCCACACTGAACACTGGGTGCATGCCAAGGAACGATGGAATGTTGAGCTCAAAATCATTGTCTCCTACAACCTTAGTGATGGTGTAAGGCCCATATCAGAGTAGTATGAGCTTCTAGTGGGCTCTAGTAAGGCTATCTTTTTGAAAATGCAACCAAACTTTGTCACCGACCTCAAACTTGTGTGACACCTGATGTTGATCATGGTGTTGGTTGTAGTCTGAATTGGACTTCTCTAAGATGTCATGAACCGACTGGAGGATGGGCTATATGTGTTCAATAAACTTGGTTTCTATATCAGCCTCAGAATGTACATCTGTGGAATTTTTCTGTGTAGCCGCATGAGGCATGGCAACATTAATCAAACATAATGGTTGAAATCCCAGACCCACTTGAAAGGGACTGCAAACAATAGAGCTATGGAAAACTCTATTATAGTTTTGTTTCATATAGATAATGCTCTCATCGTAGGTTCATGGATTCATAGAGTTGTACATGAACATTATGTGCATTATCATCCTATTAACAACTTATTTTTGTCCATCAATATGTGGATGGAATGTAGTCAAATTGGTGAGCTTAGTGTCCCATAAGGTCCGGAGGCTTGAACAAAATTTTCTTAGGAACCTACTATCACAATATGATATAATGGTTTGTAAGATCCCAAAATTTACCCATACTCATTCAAATAAGAGTTTGGCAATGTCCTCTGTTATGATACTCTTCTTGCAGGGCACCAACATACCCATTTTAAAAAATCTATCCATGACCAAAAATACACAGTCATTACCTTGCTTGGTAGAAGGGAGGTCAAATAGATAGTCCATGGAGGTGGATTCGCAGGGCTAGCTAGGAGTAAGAAAAGGACTTTACATTCATTTCTTCTTGATGGTTGGCTTGGAAATGGCGCAGGAAATGGAGGATTTTATATCTTTTCCAACATCCTATTGGATTTTTGGCCAGTAAAAGTACTTCTGTAGTACGAAAAAAATTTTCTCCACACCAATATGTCTTGTAACATGACTATAATGCACCTCCAAAATCAACTTGGCATGCTCACTTGAAGGAACATAAAGGTGGCTTAGGTATCATAATAATACATCCTAGAGGTGGAAATCGAATACTTGCTTGCCACCCACTAGTATCTGGTATGTGGTGGAAAAATCTCGATCATTTTTGTACAATCGCGAGCACCTAGAGGTGGCATGGAAACAAGAGTTGAGAAAAATCGTCATTTCTACAACTAGGAGTCGGCTAAGGCAATTTGCAACATTCTTGGTGTGACCCCTTTTGTACTTAATGTTTAAGTGGAATCGTTGCAGATATTTAGACCACTTCTGGTGGGGATCATTCTACAACTTCCCTTATGTTTGTATCAATTCAAGAGTTCATTGATCAATGTGGATGGCCGCTTCTCCCCAAAAATTTAATGTTTCCATTGTTAGCAAGCCTACACGATAGAATAAATCTCTTTAACATAGGTGGGGTACATTCGAATTATATCAGAAAGTGTCTCACTATGATAGGCCACTAGATGCATGTGTTGGGTGAGAATTTCACTAATAGCATAGTTATAGGCATATATATCAATTTCAAATGGTTGTTGCAGGTCTAGAAACACGAGTACAGGTGAAAATAAGAGGCAGTGATTTAGTTCAGCGATTGCCTTTATTTTGTACTCAGACCAAACAAAAAATTCTTTCACTCTAGCCTTGGTAATATGACTCGAACGCCAAGTGATATGGGAGGATCCCAACATGAACCTTCAATAACTATTTGCAACGGGAAAAAATATGTGAAGCTCTATTATAGGGGTTGGGATTGGCCAATCCAAAAGGACTTTGATCTTAGCTGGATCCACATGCACACCTTTCTCATCTATGATGTAACCTAGATAATATACTTGGTTCATGCCAAAGGTGTATTTATACAATTTGGGACACATTTTTTTCTACCACGGGGTTTAAAGAACCAGTCGAATGTGTTGCAAGTGCTCCTCCCAACTTTTGTTGAAGACGAGGATGTCTACCAGATAAAAAACCATGAATGATTTGGTGAAGGGATGCAAGATGTCATCCATCCACCTCATAAAATTAGTAGGGGAATTTATCAACTCGAAGGGCATGACCAAACATTCAAAAAGAAATTCCTTATATTTGAAGGTGGTATTCCATACATATGTGGGCTTTATTATAACCTAGTGATATCCAGACTTCAAATCGATCTTGTTGAAATACTTGGCCCCCTTGAGCTCATCTAGAAGGTCAACAATTCACGGGATTGGATACATGTTCCTAATAATGATTTTGTTTAGTTCCCTATAATCAATACAAAGCCTCAACGTCCCATCCTTATTTTGTACTAGTACAAACAAGCTCCCATGGGGTGAGGATCTTGGCCAGATGTGCCCTTTTTGCAGCAACTCCTAGATATGTTGCTTGATCTCTTCATTTTCTAGAATAGAGTTGTGGTATATCGAAAAATTTTGAATAGGTGCTCTGAGAGTTAGATTGATTGAATTATTCAATTGACAGTGCAAGGGTACCCTTGTGGGTGAGGAGAAGATATCCTTAAATTCTTCCAGGATGTTATCCATTTGCTTATGCTAGATGGAGGAACCCTTCCCAGGGGCCATGGATGTGGCCACAATTTTCCCCTTACTTTGAGAGAAAATCATAAAGAAAAAAAAATTCATGGTCGGGGAGATTATCTTACCGCATTGCTTAGTAGAGATCAAAGTGATCATGATAGGTAGCGATGCCTTTGGTATTATATATAAATTATTTCCCTAAGTAATCATAGCAGTGCAAGACCTAGACTTATACATAAAATGACACTTCCACATGTATGGTTTTCCTAATAATACATCAAAAAATTCAAGAGGAGAAACATCACAAAGTACCTTATCAGTGAAGGGATTGATGTTATAGGGAAGGAAACAATGTTGGCTTAGAGAAAGATCTCATCCTTGGTGAATCTACCCGATGGTATATGAATCTAGGTATGGTGTGGTTGGTAGGCCCAAATACTTCATGAACTCTTTTGAAATGAGGTTCCTTTGGCTTATGCTGTAAAAAATGAACTATAACGACAAACCCTTCACCCACATATTTTAGTGAAAGAGACACTCCCCCTCCTCTGGATCTTCAGGCTTAGTATTTTGGACCTTAGTGGTTGCAACAATGGCACTAACATCTACATCAATAATATGGTTCCCTTATTCATTCCCCTTGTCTTATTCTAACTCAGATTTAGAACATGCATCTAGCTCTAAGCCCTTAAGATCGAGCACTAGTGACTGCTTGGCTCAACACTCACTTCTCTTGTGAGTGGGACTCTTATGGAAATCACACCACTTTCATGTGTCATTCTTTGTCTTCAGGGTGTTTTTATTTTCTTGCAGCTTTGGAAAGTTGCCCTAGGTCACCCCGCCTTGGATTTTTTCTTTATTAGTCAATTTGGGGGCGTCTTTCCCTTGCTTCAGATTTTTAGATCCAAAGTCCCGCTTCTTCTCTTCAAATTTATGCTCGATGTTAACAACGTATCGATAGATGGTGCCAAGCGATGAGATGTCCAAGAATTCCATCCCATCCTCAATTTATTTGTGTAGATAATCACGATATTTGAGTACAAGATGACACTAAAAATACTTAATACCAAATTTCATGCGAACGGTATGAAAAATATTTGTGAACTCTGACACATCTTGGTCACTTCCCTACTGCAGTGGTCCATTTTATGTATTTATCTTCATAGCTCCAGACAGGGTAATATTTTTCCTTGATGGAATCTCAGAATAAATTCCATGTGGGTGCATATAAAAAATATTGATGGTTACCTCTCATCCTTTTGTTCAAATTAGGTTTCCCACCAGTACTTGACATGGGGGGCGGGCTTGAGGAGTGAAAAAGTAATATTTTCCGTATTGAAAAAATCATGAATCGAAAAATATCCTTCTAACATATTTAACAATTTATATATGGTATCTGAATTTATCTGGCTTTCAAAAATTGTAATGTAAAAGTTGAATCATACCTTAAAGGGAGTGTCTCCTCCAAAGTGAATGTCGGATGAAGATGTGTCACCCGTGGGCATCCACTAAAGGACCTGGGAAAAGTTGTCCATCATCGTGTTCCTTTGTCACTTCAAGGATTCTTCAGGAAATATTTTGAAAGGATCTCCTACTCCATCTTCATTATTTTCTTTCTCCATAAGAGGTCGTTGGGGTCAGTGAGTCTAATCTTACAAAAGTTCAACCAATTCAATAAATATCTCCTTATACCCTGACCACGTTGGGGTCATGCACAAAAAGGCAAAGAAATATAATACCGTTATGATACCCCTAATATTGATTCATGAATGAAAGAAATGAAATACATATATAAACAAAAACATAGAGGTAAAATTACAATGAAACTTCAATTCATTAATAACAAATATTGAAAATTGTTTATATGCAGAATGGAAGTAAACTAGCACAGGCAATGGTAGCTTATCTATAAGAAGAGATGTGGCAGCTACATGTCTTCCAAAATATGTTACAATGAGGCCCAAAAGCCTATTTATTATTGAGAATAAATGGAAAACCATAAACATTGATGAAGAGTGAAACCCACTACAAGCACGTTCACCTTTCATGTGATCAATATGAACCTACAAACTCAAAATTGTATCAAATTTCAGATTCATAAAACCGATATTTCGATCTTCGGACCTGTGGGTTATAGGCCCACTCTGTTTCCACTGCGCCACTTCAATGCATTTGAAAACACCTGTTGGCCTTCATCTTGAACCCTTAACATTACTTTGGTTAAAACTTCCGAAGAAGTTCATCAAAAATCAAATCGATCCTCTCATTCTATAATCCTTGGAATCAAATTCATTTAAAATCAAACTTAAACTCCCTTGGAAGTATAATACGTTGACTTGTAAAGGAAGATTAACTTTCCAGATCATAGTATTGAAATGCTATGAATAAGTATTTCAAACCCTTTGAACAAATATTGAAACTTCGAGCTTATGATATTAACCCAATTGAGTGACTAATTTAATTCTTTGAATAACATTGAACTCTCAAAGGCCCATGCCTCAAATATTCAGATCTCACTTATAAAATAAATCTTTAACGATGAATTAAACGCTGTCTATACCTCCTTAACTGTGTGCAACTAGTAACATGGTCAGTCAACAGGTCAATCTTCGCCAATTTGTAAAATAGAGTTATATTCAACTTAAGCCCAGAATCGAGGTTACTTTGATTTCTTCCACTTTCTTCACAGAGGAGGTTAACACATATAATTTCCCCTTTGCATAGAATTGATGATTCGAATTCTGCAAAGCGTATATGAACCGAATGAGATTTTGAAGGGTGAAATCCCCCTTCACACAGAATTCTCGATTCCCATTCAGCAATTTTCTATACAGATCTATATCAATCTACAGCGGATTTCGAAAGACCAGAACCTTATACATACAGGATAAATGCGCATTTCATTTATACACAGAGGATGTAGATTAAAATGCGTTTGGGAAGCATAATTTCATCTACTCATAAAATTAACTGTAAAAACCCATAACTCAACACAGGAATTCTGAACTATGATTCAAGCAGAATAAACACAAAAAGAAAGTCTATTACGTACAAAACTCAGTGACAAGTTAAGGCATTTCAGCCTTAATCAGAATTCTTCAAACCTCTACATCACATTCGCCGCTTCTCACACATTACAATTTCACTGTTATATAGAAATTACAAAGAATCAGATGAGATCCACAAAATCTCTCCGAATCACTCAAAGAAAACTCTTGGTCTTCTACTCGCGCACATGGCAGATCATTAATTTTTATTCGGTTACATAAGATTCAGCATCGATTTTTAACAAAAATTCGCCCCAATTTTGCATGACCATTCGCATACCCAGCTTCAGATTCGACTCAATTCAAATCTGTTCGGATGCCCCTGCATCAAACTCCCGAGGCACAAACTTTTATGACCTCCTGGTCATATGCCTTCTCTCACTCTCAGAAGTTCTACCCATGTCATCTGTGGAACTTCTCCTTGTGATCTTCCTACAACAACATGCTTGAACAATTCTCACCCGCATCCTCTGCGGAATTGTCCTTTGTGAGCTACAACAAAACCTCTGCAATAGCAATTCCTCCCTGCTAGCAGATACCTCACCAAGCTTCTCTCCTGAGCTTAGTCTTTTGGCATCTCTTTGGTTTGCTCTCGTGGAACCATTTGAGCACTCCTGCTCTAGGCTACTGCAATCTTCTCACCTTCCTCTACTGCTACCTTCACAAAACATAAAAATCACAAGCTTAACAAAAAATTTCAAAAGTTTACCTCTTCTTCCTCTGTATGCAAACTCCGCCTTCGAAGGAAATTATTTCCCTGCTCTGATACCACTTGATGAAGAGTGAAACCCACTACAAGCAGGTTCACCTTTCATGTGATCAATATGAACCTGCAAACTCAAAACTGTATCAAATTTCAGATTCATAAAACCGATATTTCGATCTTCGGACCTGTGGGTTATAGGCCCACTCTGTTTCCACTGCGCCACTTCAATGCATTTGAAAACACCTGCTGGCCTTCATCTTGAACCCTTAACATTACTTTAGTTAAAAATTCCAAAGCAGTTCATCAAAAATCAAACCGAGCCTCTCATTCTATAATCCTTGGAATCAAATTCATTTAAAATCAAACTTAAACTCCCTTGGAAGTATAATACGTTGACTTGTAAATGAAGATTAAATTTCCAGATCATAGTATTGAAATACTATGAATAAGTATTTCAAACCCTTTGAACAAATATTGAAACTTCGAGCTTACGATATTAACCCAATTGAGTGACTAATTTAATTCTTTGAATAGCATTGAACTCTAAAAGGCCCATGCCTCAAATATTCATATCTCACTTATAAAATAAATCTTTAACAATGAATTAAACATTGTCCATACCTCCTTAACTGCGTGCAACTAGTAACATGGTCAGTCAACAAGTCGATCTTCGTCTATTTGTAAAACAGAGTTCTATTCAACTTAAGCCTAGAATCGAGGTTACTTTGATTTCTTCCACTTTCTTCACATAGGAGGTTAACATATATAATTTCCCCTTTGCACAGAATTTATGATTCGAATTCTGCAAAGTGTATATGAACCGAATGAGATTTAGAAGGGTGAAATCCCCCTTCACAAAGAATTTTCAATTCCCATTCAACAATTTTTTATATAGATCTATATCAATCTACAGTGGATTTTGAAAGACCAGAACCTTATACATACAAGATAAATGTGCATTTCATTTATACACAGAGGATGTAGATTAAAATGCGTTTGGGAAGCATAATTTCATCTACTCATAAAATTAACTATAATAACCCATAACTCAACACAGGAATTCTGAACTATGATTAAAGTAGAATCAACACACAGAGAATGTCTATTACGCACAAAACTCAGTGACAAGTTAAGGCATTTCAGCCTTAATCTGAATTCTTCAAACCTCTATATCACATTTGCCGCTCCTCACACATTACAATTTTTCTATTATATAGAAATTTCAAAGAATCGGTTGAGATCCACAAAATCTCTCTGAATCGCTCAAAGAAACCTCTTGGTCTTCTACTCACACACATGGCATATCATTAATTTTTAATCAGTTACATAAGATTCAGCATCGGTTTTTAACAAAAATTCGCCCCAATTTTGCATGACCGTTCACATACCCAGCTTCAGATTCGACTTAATTCAAATCCGTCCAGATGCCCCTGCATCAAACATCCAAAAACCTAACCCTAGGATATGAAGAAAAAAAATTGTGGGCCCCTTTAGGGTAAATTGATACATCAACTTCTAAGGGTCGTAACTTTAGCGTGTGATCTTTGTTTGAGGTGTACGATCCATCATTAGAAATATCTATCTAAGGAATACAATTTTAGACTAAAAACATGAGTCAAATGGCTCATGTTTTCCATCTTTCCATAAAAAACGTCTTTTAGGGCCTCAAAATGGCTATGGAAGTTCATGACCCAGAAAACTGCCAAAAATAGTAAATTGTGCTACAATTAAGGAAACTGAAAGAAAAAATACTGGGCGCCCAAGTGAAATAGGCAGGTAACCATGAATATCCACATGGATCACCACCCTAATATATAACAAGGAGAATAAACCACAATGTGAAGAGAAGGAAAAGTATAATAATATGGAGGATGTTGCAACCAAAATGAAAACTCCAAAAGTTAGCCTGAAAGCACACCTACTACATGAACTAAAAACATGAAAATAAGATGTTGAGGATAGTATTGATAAGTATCCCAAATCGAATCGCTACTTGCAAAAGTGGGAGCTTATCAACTCGAACAACCCCCAACAAAAGAAATATAAAAACCATCCAAGCATAAATGTTATGGACTATTACATGATCGACTCCATAGGCCACCCTCTATGACTACCCATCATACTGGACTAAATAGCAGTAGCATCCTCTACTTGTACCCACATATCACAAGCATATGCAATCGACACTACAACAAAACCACCTGCACCAAATCCAACATCCTAATTCATCATCACAAAATACATGGATCTCATATAGCATATTTACATAATTTACACCTCACTCAAGAGATAAAATTGAAATAAACATTCCTTCCTCGTGATACTAACCAATAACCCAAATTCCCAATGCTTTCTCTAGATGAATGAGAAAAACATGAATAACATGACAATAATTATCTGAGTGTGTGGATAATCCTATGTTAATCATAATAATACAATCAACATAAGATTATCCAAACACTCATATACTTATTTGAAGTTTTCTTAGAAATATATTAAATGTTTTCAGCTCCTCCCAATTGCGAACTATGTTTCTTAATAGTACCCCCAGCGCTCCAACTAAACCCTACTAGGAGAAAAAATTAGCAGTTCCCTTTTAGTTCACACCTCCTTAACCCTTGAAATTTTCTTGCTACTTTCCAGGTTTAGGTTGAGTATTTTCTTCCATTTTCCCTTTTATTTTAATCTAGCTCCCTTTATCTCTCGTAGTCCTTTTTAACTTAGTAACACTTATTACAGTTATCTCTAGTCATGTATTCTCTTAGTGGTTTGCTTAGCCAACAATTCAAGTGTGGAAAAAATGGAGGATCTTTATTTTTTTTCATGGCCACTTCTTGGGCATAACTGATTCTAAATGTTTTCGTGACAGTTAGGAGTCTAATCTCACATTATAGTCTTTAATATCTTTTCAAGAGTAATAATACACAATATTTTTATTTTTATTACCTAAAATAAATATTTACTATGTCCAATATAAAAGTCATAAAGATAAATTTACAAAAAGTATCATATTGGTGCTTAAGCGAGTAGAATTTCACTCATGCCAAATGCCTCTAGATCTTGGTCCGCTAACTTGTTTCCTTGCATTAGAGGAGAATAAGCTCTTAGCCAAGAAAATTTAGTTTTAAGACATACTCCAAAACTTATACTTCATAAACACATATATTTTTTCAACATTATATAGTTACCAACAAACATGTCTATGATTTTTTTATCATTATATCATTTTATTAATCAATTAAATTGTTTTCCTCAGATTTCTATAGTGATATATTACATATGGAATTATATTATTATCTTAAAATAAATCTACTAAATTGTTTTCCCCATATTTCTATAGTGATATATTACATATGGAATTTTATTATTATCCTAAAATATTTTAGATTTATTTAAGTTTTTAGGTGTTATTTGAGGCATGATAAATGCCTTACTGAATTTGAGATATGCATTCAATACAAGTGTCATAATTGAGTTTAATATCAATTATCGATTTACTTGGTGAAGTGTGAATATTGACTTGAAGGTATCTGATGCTTGCTATACATATTAGTGCATCTTATTATTCTACAGAGTTTAATATCAATTTACTTTGTAAGTGTCGTGAATATCGATTTGAAAGTATCTTATGCTTGTTATACAAATTAGTGTATCTTATTATTTAGTGTATTTTATTATTCTACAAAGAAAGGCTATATTCTTTTTGGTTTTTCGTAAAAAAATAACTTTTATACTCAAAATTTAATAAAGTTTTTATAAATTTATATTAAAATAATTTTTTCAAAATAAAAAATATGTTTTATTTGTTTATTAAAATCCGAAAATGTTATAAAAAAAATTGTGTTAAAAAAATTGTTGAAAATAAAAAAGAATTAATTTTTTTTTTTATAAATATTTTTCTTTTATATTTTTGATAGATTGTTCACAATTTTTATATGATTTAAAATACATTATAAAACAATTTTAAAATAATAATAATAATAATAATGATGATGATTCCAAATAGAAAAAAATTAGAAAAATAGTGAGTAGTTGTCATTTCTCTCCATACACGAGCATAAGTTGAGGAAATAGATTTCTGATATTGAATTATAGAAAAAGAAAAGGAAAACATGAAAAGGTGTGAATATTGGCACAAAGTGAAATACACAAGCTATGGGCAATTTAACAGTAATGATATTTATCGTTTTTGTAACAACTATTCACATCTAAGAAAAATATACATTACAAAAAAATTATGATCTACCTTGAACTCTAGCATTAACTTCTTGTTATGCTATGGAATAGTCACAATATCCCTAAAATTTACATACATGTTATATTTGATACATCGAATATTCAACTCTTCTATCTAATCTAAGCATTGACATACATTTCATTTGACTCATGCCTCGTCACCAACTGGCCGAGCTTTACCTCTGACATGATTGTGGTTAGATATAGTATTATTATTTGTCTTTCATGTATATTGAAGGCAGATTGCTCTGCACAAATATTTAATTAACAACTCAAATCTCAGTACTACTATTTATCTAACTCATTAATACAATCACATTCTTATGAGAACACATGTCCAAAAAACATTTATGGCTCCATCTGGGCCATGAATGCTTGATCTATGAGATCAATGACGATGCTTTGAGGGATGGGATGGTTAGGGTAACCACCCACCCCACCCTTTAGACTTGTCTTTCATTTTTTCCGCTGCATGGGCCCACTTTCGACTCTGCAACCTTCTTCTGTAAACTGTGATGACGCTCACAGTATGTTGCTCTGTTTCATCATGTCATTAATGGAATTTTTCCCATCGTTTCTCCCAACACCAAGTTGAGCTTCCTTTAGCCCGCTCCTCGGCATCCATGGCACTTGTTCATTTTTTTCTTTTCGATTCACCAGTTCAAACTTTTGTGTATTTAGTTTTTTGTTTCACCACATAAATTTTTTTTCCCTTATGAATTGGGTTTGGGGTTCAACTTACACTGAATGTCTGCCCCTGAATGCTATAGGTGTCACCTAACAGGCTCGTGGTAGTGCTCTATCTTAGAACACAAAGTCTCCAAAACTTCTTCTGGCCTCGCCTCCAGGAAAAAACCTGGGACTCTTTAACATCCATATTTTGTTTAAAGTGCTGGTTTAGACTAAATACTTGCATCATGGCTAATGGTTTCATTTTCTCTGGTTGTATTATTGACAGGTTGGTGTCCCGGCCCTAGCCGATAGCCGGAGCTCTTTGGACTCCACCTCTTACACCTCATCATTCTCGATATGTACCCTTAACTTTTGGGTATAGGGTTTTAAGCTTGAGCTCTCACGCTTCTCTTGAATTCATACTGCTCTCCTTTTTTGCACGTTAATGCTTTGAGCGAGGATTTTAATCTCCTTTATACCGTAATTTTTTTTTTCTTTATGGCTACGGTTGAGGGTATGAGCGTAGCTCGCTTCCTAGCCTTTTTTCCATCTGGAACCAATCTTGCAATTTATTCAGAGAGGGTTAGAGTGGTCTTGTTTTGCAGTTGGTCTATTCCTCTGTTATTTATGTACTATAATGTTGAGTCTAGAGCTTGGTTTTGGCACTGTTTATTGGATTATTATTTACTGGCTCTGTAAATACCATATGTAATAATTTTTCCTCCACTACAGTTTAGCTATCTGGACAAATTATAGGTTCTCTGTCAGTTTTTTTGAATTATCAAAATAATGTATTGACTTCCTTTTAATCATCTCTAGACTGTTTAATTATTTAATTTTTACTGCACATGTTACACAGTTATATTACGCTAGTACTGCCTTTTGCTAGGCACAGTAGGATTGATAGCAGATACAGGATGGAGTTGGGCAAGCAACTCACTGCATTGATTGTTGAGGTGGGCATCAGGCCCACTATTATGAGAGACATATAGGCCGATGGTAGGATATTACATATGTGGAGAGGCATGCCGTGTGACATGTATAGCCTGATGTGGCATGTCGTAGGAGCTATGACCTTAGTTACATGCCTGAGGAGGACTGTTGCATGTTATAGACATGGTTAAGACACAACACGTGATCGACAGTCTGCGAGCAACGACAAATCATCTAATGATCATTCACCTCGCACTGTGCTAGGTGATCACCCTCTACTAGCATCAAACATCAATCATCATGGAGAGCAAGCTAGACCATCGGCCACGTCCAGTCAGCAGCCTGTAGCATCCAGCAATACTCATGATCATGACCAGGCTGGACCATCGACTGTCGAGGTTGAACCATTGACTAAATAGGCCTCGACTAGTACTGCTATTGATGACGTACCACCAGCTGATGCATGAAATTTATATTATAGTTGTATATTTTTTACATTATTCATATATATATATATATATATATATATATATATATATAGTCCATGTATTTTATGTTCATGTTGCAGTTGTACTTAATTTACATGTTGGTGATCATCATGATGTGTATATTGTTAGGTCATGTTAGATATGTTCATTTAATGTGCATCTTGCAGATATATGTGTATGTGATAGCAGTTATTTGACGTGAGATGTATATTTGATGTTTGTGTTGTGATGATGATATACAATGCTAATTGTGTTTTGTTAGATGATCATGATCAGGATGATGTTAGAAAATTTGAATGTGTTTTTTAGTCAAACATGATGTCTGTATGATGGTTATCATGATCATGATGTTTATTAATTAATTTAATATTAAATGACCATGATATTTATTAAATATTATGTCATGATTGTAATTGAAATTTTAATTTTAATTTTATGTAAAATTGTAAAATTGTATTTGTATTTGTAATTGTAATTGTAATTTTAACTCTAATTGTATGTAAAATATTTGTAAAATTTCAATTGTATTACTATGAAATGATTGTAATTGTAAAATTTTAATTGTAATTGTATGTGAAATTGTAAAATTGTAATTCTAATTGTAATTCTAATTCTTATTCTAATTCTAATTTTAATTGTAATTGTATGTAAAATATTTGTAAAATTTTAATTGTATCAATGTGAAATGATTTATTAAAATTTTTAAATCTGTAAATTTCTAAAATTGTAAATAATTGTAAAATAATAAATCTAGAATAATATGAATTTTTGTAACATAATAAATTTTAGAAAATAATGTAAATAAATTCATGTACTTTAGAATTATCATTATTTTACTATGATCCTACATACCAAAAAACATAAGTTTATACAATACGTAATCTTTATTGTGATCAACATAATTGCAAATTATCAAGTGAAATATTTATTTTAACATTAATTCAAAATACATATTATAATGTTTCGAAAAAAAATCTTATAAGGTAATTAAGTCCTCTTCTTTATAAAAACCCATCTTAAAAAGTATAAATATTGATGAATTAATAACACATGTACCATTTCACATGTACTAATTCCATTGAACAAATTTTTAAAGAATTCGAGTGTCAAGAATGCAATACACAAAAAAAAAACATTTTTGGCCTATTTTGCATTTTATTAAAAGGTTTTTGAGATTTTTGTGGGGTTTATGGGTTCATGAGATAGTAGATAGTAGTGACCCTGCCATATTGGTATTTCAGTTGAATTTTTCCTAGCAGCGATATGTCCAAAACTTGTAGCTATGTATTTAACAAATAACCCATATACTTTTAGAATATAATTGAAGACTGTTGTCATATACTTCAGCACTGTTCCATTTCTTCCCCATATTAGCACAAAATAGAAAGAATAATTTCTTTCACCATAATAACACACAACTTTCAAAAAATAAACACTCCATTATGTGTTTCAAGGTATTTTACGCAAATGATAGGAATTTCCATGGAGTTTTATCCATATTATGCAATTTAATGAGCATTGGAGGGAGCTTATAGTCATGTATCTGTTAGTAACTGCACCCTTCAGTGGAACCAAAGAAAATTTAGGCAGATTCCTCAATGAAGTAGATTGTGGCCATAATCAATTCCTTCGAGACCTCAACAGAAGAAATAGATATTCATGTCAGAAATAGATATGCATGTCAGAGGCTCCTGTTGGCACATTTTCTTGTTGCAGGTTATGGAAAGGTTCAAGCTTATTTTTCTGAAAGAAGAAGAGGTGTAGTTTTGAAAACAAATGGCCCAAATATATTCACAGCAAAATGTACATTTCCAACATGTGTAAAAGCTAAAATATCTCCAACTTCGATAAACTTCTCAGAAACAAAACTTTCCCAACCATGTATGAAAACTTCCCATGTCTTAGCATAACACAGGTTCACATGCCACAATTTCCCACTTGGGCCCTATAGTATTTCATCTTCGCATGCCCCACATTACATTCTCTCCACATAATTAGTGGGAACCTCCTGCAATAAACAAAACGCATTGGAAGAATAGTTATTTCCATCAAGAATTTATCCAATTCTAATTATCATTCTAATTCTCAAGAATAAACAAAATTCTAATTCTCAACTTCTATGGTTTGATTTCACTAAATTTTGGTGTACATAGCTAAAAGTAATTTCATTGCCTTAACCGCAAACCGGTGCTACTGTACATATAACCACACCAGTGCATTTAGTTAATGTGCACAGGTTCCATGTTACCAATGGAAGCATCGGTGCGGTGCTATTAAGTGACGCACCGACGACGAATAACTGCAAATAAAAAAAGTGCAATTGTATCTAATTTCAATGGAAAAAAGAGTGATAAATTCAAAAATGGGTGGCCAAATATTTTTGAAAATATAATTTCATAAAATAATTCTTTAAATACTAAAATCTTTTCATTATTTCACTATTTTTGCAAAAAAATTAAGCAAGAGATTTGCAAGAGACTTACCTAGAGCAAGAGAGCACGAGAGCACGATGGAGCAGCAAAATACGTTCGAACAGAAGTATTGAGACAATTAGAATTCCAAACCTCTGGTGATTGAAACCCTATAGCATATAATTTCAAATGATTTCGTGATTAAATTTGATTTTTTAAACTTTTTCTGTAGTTTTTTTATGAAGTAAGAAAAAGATTTCAATTTTTTTTTCATTTTCAGAAGAAAAAAATAAATAAATAAATAAATCCAATTTTACCCTAAACCCTTCATTCTTTTTGGTTCTGCCCTTTCTTATCCTTGTTTCTGTGATTTCAAAATTAGGGTTTTTCATTTTATATTTACTTCCAACCCATGGGATGACTTGCATAGTCGGATCCCAATCCATGTCTGCTCTTGCATGAATTTTTGAAAAGAAAAGAAAATTATTGGTGTGCCCTACATAACCTAGTGCACTAGTGTGCTGTATTATCCCAACACACTGCGAAAGTACTATGTAACAAAACATTTGATTTTTTTTTAAATCAGTGGGCCATATGTAAAATAGGCCACCGATGTGCTAGGTTACGCATGGCGCAACGATAACATGCTATTTCAATATGGTGCGCCGCGAACGTGCTCTTTCACAAAAATGTTTTATTCTGTTAATCAGTGCACCATGTAACATATATCGCACCGCATCGGGTCTCCTAGTTGAAGGAAAGCACCGTATGGTGTTCCCTTGTTTGTACGGGTCGTTTATGCTATAACAACTAACACTGGATGATTTTTATTATTTTCTCTTTGTTAATCGGTGTGGTGGTTAGCATGTAATGCACCAGTGCACCCTGTTTACATAGAGGTATGGTCTATTATAATGTTTGCGTGGTACCCCCATGCACCGACGTCGGTGCGTACACCATGAATGGTGCACTAGTTTTGTGATATTATTTTTTTACCTGAAAATTTGACAATTTATTTATAAATATATTAATGAATGATATGGTATAGGTTTTAGATTGAGAAAAAAATCACTGAAAAGAGATAAAGCAACAAAAATACTGATAATACATCAAGAAAAGCAAAAAATGCAAGTTCTTTGTAAACTCTTTACAAAAAATATTATTTTTGAACTATATGTAAGTTTAACTATTATATATTGTTTACTGTGTATCATGCAGAACCACAAAATAATGAAGCTCAATAAGATTATTTCTGATCTAGGACCAGAAGAGTGTAAAATTTGGATGGAAAAATTGAAAAAGAATGAATCAGGTGAACGAAAAAATACTATTGATCCAATATGAGTTTTTTTTTTAATTTTCATTACTAATATACTTAAAATTATTAGATAACATGTGTAAAAAAATATATTAATTCACATCTCTTTAATGTTCTACAAATACCAACAATTCATAAAATGATAGAATATGCAAAGGAAAATGAATTTCTGCTTAGCTCATCTGGTGTGGTACTGGAGGTTAACGAAAGGGGGGGAAACTTTTACAAAAGTTTGAGGGATCTAGTGGAACGAATGTATAGACGTTATTTCCACTTACAATATAAAAATCAATCGAATGATTCCAAGAACCAAATTTTATCTAAACTACAGAAAGAGTTTCCAGAGAATTGGTCAATAAGACATGTCAAACTTCTAATAGAAAAAGTGTACAAAAACAAAAATGAAGGAATGAAAAAGTAATATTCCTTTAATTTTTTTCTCTAGAATTATTTATAAATATCACTTTTGTTATATTTACTTCTCATATATCAATATAAAAATTAAATAGTTTATTGTCATGTTACATTTTCAAGAATATTATGAAAATCTCAAAATATGAACGAGCTTATATCAGAAATATGCCAGTAGGAATGTCCAAAAAGGTGTACAAGGATATGGTCAAAGAAATGGAAAAAATTGCATCACAGGAGGAGCTATTTCAACAACAGCGTGCTTCAAATGTAATATGTAATCATTAGATATTTCGATCATTAGGTCAAATAAATAAACAATTTAGAATTGAATATTAATTTTCAAGTTTTTTCTTGCAGAAAAGAAAATAAAATGGAACCCATTCAGCACATAAAATAGGATGACATGGAAGAAAAGGGTTGATATCTAAGTTTGTGACTAATTGTTACTTCCTTATAACAACTCAACTAGATTTCATTTTTTTTTTTTTTTTAAAGTTGTTTTACAAAAATCATCATTGAATGTCCTCAAACAAGTGCTAACATACAAAGAAGAACCATCAAATGAATTGATTGAAATTGGGTTAAATATGGGTTGTGAGTATATGTTGGCATATTAGAAATTAATTGTGGAATTTGTAAGCATCTATCAATATTGTTTTACTTAGCTCCGTCTATAATTAATATAACAAAAAAAAAATTATATTAAATATAGGATTTGTTATGGGGTATAAAACTTGCAAGAAACAAAGTATGGAACTGTGCCAACAGATGAAATCTTGAAATATGGCATGGTACATGGTTTTGAAAGAATGTGCATAGTTTACGAGTCAATTGTTGCTATGGTACGTCATTTATTTTCGATTTACATTGATGTATATTATTTAATATTGCAATTTTCATTATTCTGACCAATGTATATACGCTCATAAAAATTTATTTTATGTTTGTAGATGGAAGGTGAAGGAGAAGAAAATAATCAATACCATGAACAAAAAATTCTTGAAAATAACCCAAGTCGTGGAATTAGCTCTAGTGGTGACAACAGTCTAAGCGAAGAATGATGATCACTATGTTTGGATATTAAAGCAAGGCGTTGTATTTTTTGAAATATTTGTCTATGAAATCAGACATTTTGTTTAATGTAATGGACATAGTGTCCGAATTGAAAGACAAAGGGATACCAATAATTCTCCATTTTGTATGACAAAGACTGTCTTATTCATATATATGTATAATAAAATACATTTTAATTTATTCTATTGTGTTCTCCATTATCGCTGTGAAATGTAACATCATTGATGAAATTTATGGATGATTAAATATTATAATGAAGAGATGTGAAATTGGATGATATGATATAAAAAATTAATCCAAACATCACATTCAAATTCACTAATAAAAATTTAATTCATATGAATATTGTTATAAGATATATATGTGTCGACTTTTGATGAATAACAAATTTTTAAAAATAACAATAATTATGATATGATATAACAAATCAATCCAAACATCACATTCAAATGCATTAATAAAAAAATTATTAATATGAATACCGGTATAAGAGGCGTCAACTTTCGATGAATAATGAATTTTAAAATATCACAATAATTGCACTGTCCCAGGTCGATGTTTCTAAAAAATACAAAATTAACACTAGTGCATGTCAGTTCCTATACACCGATGTGTTTGTATGCTGTAGTGCACCGGTGCATTTCTACGAGCTATGGAAACCTCAAAATACCAAAACCAATTAAAAATCTCGGTGCGTTTATGCGATACTATGCACCGGTGCGTTTATGTGAGACAATGCAATGGTGCATTTCTACAACGTATGGGAACTGCACAAATACCAATACCAATTATAAATATCGGTGTGTTTGTCGAATAAGGCACACTAATGTGTTTCTATAAGTCTACATACTAGTGCGTTGAGGTGAACTATGGGCATCGCACAAATCCCAAGACCAATTAGAACAACCCTGTGCATTATATCACCAACACTACGCCTGGTGCGGTTTTATACCTTGACAGCCCGGTGCATGCACCTTCAACCTCCCTACGACCACTATATAGATGACATGCACCAGTGCGTTGAAACCTTAGTAGCACACCGATGAAAAAAACATCCGTAATAACCTTCGGTTGCCCAGTTTTTTTAGTTGTGTTGAATTTCCGTTAAAAGCTCCACAAAAACCTCCGTAACCATAAATGGATGTTGTATAAATTTTTTTTTTGAAAATTTTGGAAAAATTTATAACACTAAAAACCTCCTTTATAACCTCCGCTAGAGAGTCTTCTTCTTGTAGTGTACGTTCTTGAAAAAATCGTTGTTTGTTGGATAAGTTTCTGGTTTTACCTGCATGCATGGGTACGCCAACTCTATTTATCTATGTTTGGACTTTTTCCCGTTTGGGACAAGAACCCTATCCCTTTACACTGGGGCCCGGGTTATAAACCCTCAGGCATAACTTGATATGATAGTTTATACTACCATGGGTGGTGTTATGTGAATGTCTCTATCTTCGCTCTCTGCCTTAATGCATACCTAGAAAGATTTTTAATTACTAAAATCTTAACAGTTTATGAAATATTTTCTATTTTCCCGCTTTATAGAGTTTCTTTCGTGAAAATGAACTTTCTCATTATGTTTTCTAGATTGAAGTTCTTTCGGTCTCATACTACTTTCATTAACCCTTCTATAGTTCCTTTCTAATAATGTATGAGCATAATGGTTTTTCTTTAGGAATACACATAAATCAAATTTAAGCAATACTCACATAGTTAACCCAATTTAATTCTTCTAGTACAGGTTTTTAAATTCAAAACTACTTATTCTGTAATAAATAACAATAGTTGTAAAAAATTTCCTACTTTGAGAAAGGAAAGATAATCTAGAACTCAAACATACAACAATACCTAATTATGGTAAATTTCTTGTGAATTTTGATGGTCCTCCTATTGAACCCTTAGTTAAACTGAGAGGGGGGGTGAATCAGTTTAACACATGTATGGACTTTTAAAACTTTTCCCTTAAAACTTATTTAAACACCTTCATTTCATGATCAACTTAATATGTGAGAAATCTTAATTTGTGAGCAGCAAGTATCATGCAGATTTGTTTATGTAACAACAGTCTTAATATGTAATCAACATGTATTAAGCAGATTAGATAAACCACATCAACACATAGACATCATGCATAGAGACACTAGATATAAGTGGAAACCCATAAAGGGAGAAAACCACATCTTATTATTGTTGTGATGCAAAGGCAAGCTCCAACTCCCTCTCACCACGGTGCTGCAGCAGATCGCCCGCCTACGGGAGGATCGTATCATCCAAATGGCTTCTGCAACTTGCAAGGAAGCTCCAACTCCCATCAATTTTCTGCAGGCACAAACCTACAGGAGGCTCCAACCTCAGTTAGCTACAACTGGCATTTTATCAAGCTACAACTTGATGTGGAAGCACCAACTCCCATCTATTTTCTATAGGCACCAACCTACAGGAGGCTCTAACCTCAGTCAGCTACAACTGGCATTTTATCAAGCTACAACTTGATGTGGAAGCACCAACTCCCATCTATTTTCTGCAGGCACCAACCTACAGGAGGCTCCAACCACAGGTAGCTACAACTGACATCTATCAAGCTAAAACATGATAGGGAAGCTCCAACTTCCTTACTCTTTCAAAAGGAAAACACTTGTTGATTTACCTTGGATATCAGCTATGTTCTGTATCATCTTCACTGTTGTGCATTAGTCTTCATATCTGCCCTATATCATTTCTGCATCTTCTCAGATTCACTATCAGCTCCTCCTTCTCTTCTCAGCTCCTCCTTCTTCTCTGCCTCACTGCTTCATTTCTGCATTCTCTAACTTTTCACCACATCCTGTTCTGCTCCTCCTTCTTCTTCTATTCTCTGCCTCAATTGCATACTCAGCATTCTCTATGCTCACTCTCTCTCACCTCTTGAAACTTTCTTATTTTCTTCAACTCTCTTCAATTCTGCTGCACACTCTCTTCTTCTCTCACTCTGTTTTCATCAACCTTCTCCCTTTGGATATTACCCTGTTCTATACAAAATAGCTTCATGGCTGTTTGTATTCTACTGGGAATTTGAAATGGAAAACCATGTCTCTTTGCCTTCTGCCTTCTCATTTCTTTTATCCACTCATTCATAAAATATAACTGTAGATACCAATTTAAAATTACAGTGGGATATTTTTTCTCTTTCGGTGCCAATGCATCACAACAATATAAATTAAAAATCATTTACATTCAATTACAATGCAAACTCCAGCTCACTCATTCAGCCTCTTGGCTCGCTGCGCATTTGTCTTTTCTTTGACTGTGTCTTTGTCCCTTTCGGCTCTGTTTGTTTCCTTATTCACTGTCACAGGATAGCGTCCATATGCCATACATATGTAAACATGCTTTTTATATCAAGTTAATTGAGTCTCGGCACAATAATAATAAGTCGTTTTGATATGTTCACCGCCGTCGTGTAACGACTAAGTATCTGTAACAACGCCTTTTATATATAACACAACTTCAGCTCTCGGCATAATTATAATAAGTTTTAACATACAAACTGCCTTTTTAATACAACTTAAATCAACTCTCGGTGTAATAGTAAAAGCTTGTTTAACATATAAAATGCCCTTTCGGGCCCACCATCTGAACTTTGTTTTGTGCTCCGATGTGATGAGTCTCCTCCGATGATTTCCGATTGCGATTACACCCTTTGTGATTGTTTCGATGCGATTGATTCGCAATCAAAAACTTCATTGATATGTTCCACTGCTCAGCCTTCATGCTGATGCGATGGCCCCACACTGCATATATATATATATATATATATATATATATATATATATATATATATATATATATATATATATATATATATATATATATATATATATATATTGGTTCATATATATTCTCTGCCTTATTTTACTTTCCAATCGCATGATGTATTGGCCGCTTTATATTCATATATTGCGATCAAATGTTTTAAAACCTTAGATAAGCCTTTGGTCTTATATTACGATCCAATCCACAATAAATCGAATCACAAAATCTAATATTTGAAAGGATCGGGCCCCACATCGATCATTTGAATCTAATGTTTTTTTCTCCGATGCGATGAGTCTCCTCCGATAATTTTCGATTGCGATTACACCCTTTGCGATTGTTCTGATTGCGATTACTCCAATCCTTCTCTGATTGCGATTACTCCGATTGTGATTAATCGCAATCGCAACTTTTAGTTGCAAGTCCCGCTTCCCTGCTTTCACTCTGATGCGATTAATCGCAACTTGAATACTCCCGATGCGATAGATGTATTATACCTCGACTGCTTCCGATTGCGATTGATCGCAATCGCAACTCCCAGTTGCATGTTCCAATATATTTATACTCCGATGCTCTGATTCTCTGATGCGATCAGGCCATAATTCAAACACATATCAATTATGGTTCATTGATCAATCGGGTCCGGACTTTAATCGCAATTGCAACTCTTTGTTTACATGTTCCGCTGCACAGTTTTTCTCCGATGTGATTTAGAAAGGGTCCCACCTTATGGTACTTTGGTTCTTTTGATAATAAATCACTCCACTTATATAAATTAATATATATTCTTTGGACCTTTAGTCATTTAATCTTGCGCAGAACCTTATATATATCCTGCAGCTTGGGTCACGATTCTCGGAATTATATATATATATATATATATATATATATATATATATATATATATATATATATATATATATATATATATATATATATATATCCTCTGGCTTGGGTAATGATTCTCGGAATAATATTTATATATATATACATTGCTGCTTGGGTTAAGATTCCCGGAATTATGTTTATGTATCCTCCCGCCTGGGTTACGATTCCCGGAATGAGGTTTATATATATATATATATACTTTGTCGCTTGGTTCACGATTCTCGTAATTTTATAGATATATCCTCCGGCTTGGGTAACGGTTCCTGGAATTTATATTTAATGTATCTACCAGTTGGGGTAGTGATTATCGGAATAACGGCTTTGCCTCTGCTTCTACCTTTCTGTGATAACGTCTTTGCCTCTGCCTCTGCCTTTCTGCGATAACGGCTCTGCCTCTGCCTCTGCCTTTGCCTTTCTGCTCTGCTATTTGACTGTTACATTTCGACAATCTTCTTTCGCCTGTCTCCTTTTCTTTTTTTCTCACTTCTTTACTGCCTCTGCTACTTGTTTGCTACCTCTACCTCTCTACTACTTTTCTTCTCTCTTTGTTTCATCTGCTCATTGACTGATGCTACTCCTTAATTCTCCTTTTACTGCCTCTGCTTCTTTAAATGACCCTATCTCTGCTGCTCGACCCTCTCTACATCTTGCTGCTATGCTGCTCTCTTTTCCTCGTTTCTGCCTCAGGTGTTCCTCCTTTGTGCTCCTTTTCCATCAATGATAACATTTCCAACAGTCTCCCCCTTTGGCATTGATGGAAACACATCCACCAATAATCCAATGCTTCCTCTGTCTATTTTCTTTTCCTCCCCCTTTGACATCAATGGAAAAGGGTTGCACATCTCTCATTGTAGATTCTATCTCTACATTTCCTCTGTCTGAGATGTGATTAGGCCTTCTTCTTCTGACTTTGTACCCTGCTGCTCCAAACTGGTGTAAAAGATTTGTTGAGAGAACACTTTTGAAGATTATCGATCTTGAATGTACATTGCAAGTTGATACAATCCCAAAGCACTAACTCCTTTCACTTGTATAAAGTGTAGGTGATGACAGCCATATATAATCATATTTGTATAATCAGAGATGCATAGTTGTATCCAAGCATAAAGATCGTGAATGTTCCATGTGAAATATCAAGCTTGCTTCAGCTATACTACTGTCTATATTATAATCTTCATCTATGATGCATATCTATTGAGGAAGGTTGAAGATGAAGTAAGTATTTTTCTGAAAAGTACATCTACAGTACACATCCGTTCAATTGTGATGAAGCCAATATATCTTTTATTGTTGTGGTACACCTTTCTTGTCTGTTGGTGATGATATTACACTTAATGACTAAATAATCCTTGTTGCTGAAGTGAATCAATGAATCAAACCAGAGCCTATAGTTTATTGTGAGAATAGACAATATCTTTCAATATGAAAGACCAAATAACTTTTCTGCTTGTTCAATTTATTTTCAAAACAAACCCTTGAGGCTAGATATATTCGGTGTATTAGTCAATCTCACTTATCAACCATGCAATTTATTTACGAAATAGGGGGTGTGTATGTCAATGATAATTCTTTCTTTAAATGGTGTAATACCAACAATTCCTTTCTGCTGAAGTATGCTTGGATGAACTAATAAAAGACTTTTGAGCTTCAAAGGTAATCACAATTATTCCTTCATTATTCAGATATTTTAACTATTCTGTCATGATCATTTCCAACAAAAACATCTTCAATTTGTTCAATTTATATCTTAGCTAACAAACATCACCCAGTGTATGAATAATCTTCAGAAAGAGGCCTTGAAGATATATGTACTGGCTTCAGGAAGGCATGCAATTATATATATAGAAATACAGACTTCTTCAATGTTTAATATAATGTTTCAAGTGTAAACAGAGTATTGATCCTTTAGCTCTGTTATTGACCTTTTCATGTTGAATGCAGATAACTATGGGAATTTCACCTTGATGCACTTTTGCCATAATCCTTTGATCCTGAGGACTTCTACCATACTGCTGCTACTCCATAATAACACTTGATATTCAGTTGATAGGCATGATGCTTGCACCAAGTACCAAATGATATTACCTTGATAAATTATGCAAAGATTTCACTTTAGCTTGCACATGAACCCATAGTTTCTACTATTGATCTTTCCACTATTCACACCAACAATCATCAATCTTCTGAATTTGATCTTGGGATCATTAACCATTCTCCTCTTTCCTGTCATTCTATTCAAAGGAAAGCCATTGCATGTTCCTTTCTAGGACTGCTCTGGAATCATTGCTGCTTTACATACAATTCAATTGTTCTAACATAGTGATCTTTAGAAGGACATCTCCAATTTCTATACTATGAAGCTTCATAGACAGATTACTCAGAGATTAATCACTCACTTAATTGCCTACCTCCAAGGGTACTTTTCATAGATGAATGATGTCATGACATAATGATGATAGGCACTTCTCTTACTAATTCATCTTAATGTGATTCATTGTCAATTCGAGCAGTATGATGCACAATGTGATCATCATTTAAGGTGATAATGTCTTCTTTCTATTACCATGGCTTCTTGGTGTCTTCTCTTATTCCATCAGTTTGTCAGCTATTGAATGCTTCAGATTATCTTCTTCCTCAATAGTTCTCTATTAGAGGGATGTTCCTTTCCCTTCCTATTCTCATAGCTGTTCTCATTTCATGGAGCTCTTCTTGGACTAGTTTCATGGTGTCTATATATGAACTGCTCTCCCCCTGGGATGTTGCTTCATATTTATCACTAGTTGGATAGTAGCTTTGTTTCCTAGAGTAGCTCCCCCTGAGACTAGGATGTATTCATTATGTTATGGAGATAATAGGCCCCCCCTTTCTCTTTTCCTTCCATACTTTATTGGGGTTTTTCATAATGTCTGTACTTCTTTTAAATTCATTGTTTTGTTTGATTTGATTTGTTTCCATCACATGTATAGAGTTATTTAATATATATGGTAGTTTATAGTCCTTTGCTTTGTGGCCAAGCTTGAGGCATATATAAAATCTTATTTTATGAAAGTATATTTGAGCTGATGTATAATATTTCATTCCCCTTTTTGAACATAATTTACAATCAACAGATTTATGTCCAAATTCATTGCATGTATAACAGTAGCGAAGTAAATAATTTGTGTACATGGTGGAAGATTGTCCTTTCCATTTGCTTGCTTGAGGGATTCTTCTCTTTTGCTGCATCCTTTGCTGGATGGACTGGGTTTGCTTTTCCTTACAATATGCTACAGTGTGTCCTTGTTTGTGGCAGGAAAAACAAGTGATGCTTCCCATAGGAGGAAAGAACCTTCTTTGACATCTTCCAAATTTATTCAATTCATCCTTAGGAGCATATGAGCCTTTAGTGGCTGATTGTTTCATCCTCTCATTCTTTGTTCTTTCATGTTCCTGCTTGTTTTTGTTTGTTTCTTTGCACATCTTGTTCTTTGATATTTCTCTTCAGAGAATCTTCTCGAGGCCATTTCATTTTCCCTTGCTAGCCTTTTTACAAAGATTATTTTCATATTCTTCTGGCTGACTTAATAGTTTCTCCTTCATATCCATCCATGCCTTTATGATAGGTGACCTTCGGTATCAGAACTGTCCAACTGTCCAGCCTTCATTAGAGGTGTTTTCATTGTCAGTTTCTTGGGATTTTTCACGTTTCTATCTAGGCTCACCATTTCTTCTTCCAATCTTTCACATTCGACTTTTCTCCTTATTTGTTGTAGCAGCATGTTTTCACTTTCTCGGTTTCTTCAAGTTGTGTCTTCTGTGTCAATAATTTCTTTCTATCTTCATATTCTCTAAATTCTCTCTCACAACATATTTGAATTAACTTCTTCCATGTATTTTTTTCATTTTTTTCCAATTTTTTTTTCTATTTTTAGTCAGTTGTCAAGTCATTTTTCTTCAGCTGTAATTTCTTCATGGTTCTTATCTCCATTCACACTAGCAGGTACTTCATTTGATTGAATATTTTCCTGTTGACATAAATTTTTCTTCTTCTTAATTCTCTTATCCTTCATGTTAGTGCAGTCCTTAGTGTTTACTCCATGCATGAAGTGCAACCTATCCCAGATTTCTTTTGCAGAGGTTAAATCCATTATCAACTCAAGGTCCTTGTTATGAAGACTGTTATATATCACACATTTTTCCTTGGCATTCTTCTGTTGTTCTTTCACCATGGGGGAGTCTGTGCAGTAACCATCACATACAAGCTTCCATAATTCATGTTCATAAGCCAATAGTCCTGTTTTAACCTTATCTCTCCATTCAAGAAATTTTGTCGTACTTAACACAGGTACATATTGATAGTCCATGACTTAACCAGATCTCCTTCAAGCTATTAGGCTTGCACCAAAGGAACCTGCTCTGATACCAATTGTTGAACCCTTAGTTAAATTGAGAGGGGGGGGTGGGGGTGAGTCAGTTTAACACATATATAGAATTTTAAAAATTTTCCCTTAAAACTTATTTACACCTTCATTTCATGATGAACTTAATATGTGAGCAATCTTAATTTGTGAGCAGCAAGTATCATGCATATTTTTTTATGTAAAAACAGTATTAATATGTAAGCAACATGTATTAAGCAGATTATATAAACCACATAAACACATAGACATCATGCAGAGAGACACTAGATATAAGTGGAAACCCATAAAGGGAGAAAACCACATCTTATTATTGTTGTGATGCAAAGGCAAGCTCTAGCTCCCTCTCACCACCGATTTTCTATATGAACCAACCTACATGAGGCTCCTACCTCAATTATGCAAGCTACAACTTGCAAGGAAGCTCCAACTCCCATCAATTTTATGCAGGCACCAACCTACAGGAGGCTCCAACCTCAGTCAGCTACAACTAACATTTTATCAAGCTACAACTTGATGTGGAAGCACCAACTCCCATCTATTTTCTTCAAGCACCAACCTATAGGAGGCTCCAACCTTAGTCAGATACAACTAACATTTTATCAAGCTACAACTTGATGTGGAAGCACCAACTCAAATCTATTTTCTGTAGGCACCAACCTACAGGAGGCTCGAACCTCAGTCAACTACAACTGACATCTATCAAGCTACAGCTTGATAGGGAAGCTCCAACTTCCTTACTCTTTCAAAAGGAAAGCACTTGTTGATTTACCTTGGATATCAGCTCTGTTCTGTATCATCTTCACTGTTGTGCATAAGTCTTCATATCTGCCTTATATCATTTCTGCATCTTCTCAAATTCACTATCAGCTCCTCCTTCTTCTCTGCCTCACTGCTTCATTTTTGCATTCTCTAACTTTTCACCACATCTTGTTCTGCTCCTCCTTCTTCTATTCTCTGCCTCAATTCCATACTCAACATTCTCTATGCTCACTCTCTCTGACCTCTTGCAGCTTTCTTATTTTCTTCAACTCTCTTCAATTCTGCTGCACACTCTCTTCTTCTCTCACTCTGTTTCGTCAACCTTCTCCCTTTGGATATTACCCTATTTTATACAAAATATCTTCATGGATGTTTGTATTCTACTGGGAATTCAAAATGGACAGCCATGTCTCTTTGCCTTCTGCCTTCTCATTTCTTTTATCTGCACATTCAGAAAATATAACTGTAGGTACCAATTTAACATTAAAGTGGGATATTTTTTCTCTTCTGGAGACTTGCCAATGCATCACAACAATATAAATTAAAAATCATTTACATTAAATTACAATGAAAACTCCAGCTCACTCATTTAGCCTCTTGGCTCGCTGCGCATTTGTCTTTTCTTTGACTATGTCTTTGTCCCTTTCGGCTCTGTTTGTTTCCTTATTCACTGTCACAGGATAGTGGCCATATGCCATACATATGTAACTGTGCTTTTTATATCAAGTTAATTGATTCTCGACACAATAATAATAAGTCGTTTTGATATGTGCACTACTGTAGTGTAACGACTATGTATCTGTAATAGCGCCTTTTATATATAACCCAACTTCAGCTCTAGGCATAATTATAATAAGTTTTAACTATAAACTTCCTTTTTAATACAACTTAAATCAACTCTCGGCGTAATAGTAAAGGCCTGTTTAATATATAAAATTCCCTTTTGGGCCCACCATCCGAACTTTGTTTTGTGCTCTGATGCGATGAGTCTCCTTCGATGATTTCCAATTGTGATTACACCCTTTGCGACTGATTCGCAATCGCAAACTTCATTGATATGTTCCACTTCTCAGCCTTCATGCCGATGCGATGGCCCCACACTGCATATATATATATATATATATATATATATATATATATATATATATATATATATATATATATATATATATTGGTTCATATATATTCTCCGCCTTATTTTACTTTCCAATCGCATTATGTATTGGCCGCTTTATATTCATATTTTGCGATCAAATGTTGTAAAACCTTAGATAAGCCTTTGGTCTTATATTATGATCCAATCCACAATAAATCGAATCACAAACTCTAATATTTGAAAGGATCAGGCCCCACAGCGATCATTTGAATCTAATGTTTGTTTCTCTGATGCGACGAGTCTCCTCCAATGATTTTCGATTGCGATTACACCCTTTGCGATTTTTCCGATTGTGATTACTCCGATGCTGCTCCGATTGCGATTACTCTAATGCGATGTGATTACTCCAATTGCAATTAATCGCAATCGCAACTTTTAGTTGCAAGTCCCGCTGCCCTAATTTCACTCTGATGCGATTAATCGCAACTTGAATACTCCCGATGCAATTGATGTATTATCCCTTGACTTCTTCTGATTGCGATTGATCACAATCGCAACTCCCAGTTGCATGTTCCAATATATTTATACTCCGATGCTCCGATTCTCTGATGCGATTAGGCCGGAATTCAAACACATATCAATTATGGTTCATTGATCCATCGGGTACAGACTTTCATCGCAATCGCAACTCTTTGTTTACATATTCCACTGCACATTTTTTCTCCGATGCGATTGGGAAAGGGTCCCACCTTATGGTACTTTGGTTCTTTTGATCATAAAACGCTCCACTTATATAAATTAATATATATTCTTTGGACCTTTAGTCATTTAATCTTGCACAGAACCTTATATATATCCTCCGGCTGGGGTAATGATTCTCGGAATAAAGTTTATATATATATCCTCCGGCTTGGGTCACGATTCTCGGAATTTTATATATATATATACCCTCTGGCTTGGGTAATGATTCTTGGAATAATATTTATATATATATATACATTGCCGCTTGGGTTAATATTCCCGCAATTATGTTTATGTATCCTCCCGCCTGAGTTACGATTCCCGTAATGAGGTTTATATATATATACTTTGCCGCTTGGTTCACGATTCTCAGAATTTTATATATCTATCCTCCGGCTTCGGTAACGGTTCCCGTAATTTATGTTTAGTGTATCTACCAGTTGGGGTAGTGATTCTCGGAATAATGGCTCTACCTCTGCTTCTGCCTTTCTGTGATAACGGCTCTACCTCTGCCTCTGCCTTTCTACGATAACGGCTCTGCCTCTACCTCTGCCTTTGCCTTTCTACTCTACTGTTTGACTGTTACATTTCGACAGTCTTCTTTTGCCTGTCTCCTTTTCTTCCTTTGTTCGCTTCTTTTCTGCCTTTGCTACTTGTTTGCTGCCTCTACCTCTCTGCTACTTTGCTTCTCTCTTTGTTTCATCTGCTCCTTGACTGATGCTACTCCTTAATTCTCCTATTGCTGCCTCTTCTTCTTTAAATTACCTTGTCTCTGCTGCTCGACCCTCTCTACATATTGCTGCTATGCTGCTCTCTTTTCCTTGTTGCTGCCTCAGGTGTTCCTCCTTTGTGTTCCTTTGCCATCATGACAACATTTCCAACACCTCCCAACCATGAGCAAGGCTATTACGTCCTCTTCTCCCCCCTTGTTCCTCACTAGGGTCTAGGTGTTTCAATAAGACAAGAAGTCTAGACCTCAGGATTACAATCCAATATTTTCATCTTCCAGGTGTTAACTAAGCTCCAATGGTATCACCACCAAGTATGGATTACTCATTGCAATTCCTCATTTCTGCACCCTTCCTTCTTTCTGCACAGAACCCCATTCCTTCCAGGATTTTTCCCTAAATCGTTTCTTTGGAATGGTAACTATCAGAACTGTCTCCACCTTTTTACCCAAGTATCTTGGAAACATTTACCAATCAGTTACTTCCTTCTTTTACTTAAGATAAATTATTCATTAATTCTTTTTGAAAATAAAAAATATAATTTATTTAAATGTTGTTAATGAATACTCCATTAGTTACCCTTTAAAAATGTATCATGAAAAGTATTTAAGTTCAGAGTTAACATTAAACAAGGTGTTACATCTTCCCCCGCTGAAGAAAACACCGTCCCCAAGGTCATTTAATCAAGATGAACAGCTTTGGATAAGCTTGTTAGATAATATGTCTGTCCTCCCAAGTAGCCTCCTCCATGCCAAAGTGCTACCACGACACTTTAACTTGGGGGATGACTTGCCTCTGGAGCATTGTTTCTCTCCACTCTAGAATATGTTGCGATTCTACTAGGAACTCGTCTTCCAGTTCTACCAACAGATCACAATTATTACCATTATTTTAAATCAGAAATCTTTACTTTTTCACAATTGTAATTCTTTGTTAACTTAAATGTATACCCTGCCATTATATCACATGTTTGGGTTCATGTACATAAAATTTTAGTAATGATACATGAAACACGTTATGTACCAATATATGGCTTGGTAGAGCTAGTCGGTAGGCCACTGGTCCTATTCTTTCAAAAATTTCGAATGGCCAACAATGTCTGGGGGCCAACCTGGCACACATATTCCACCGCAGTGCACTTTTATTTGTTTTTATTCTCACATACATGTGATCCCCAAGCATGAATTACTGGAAATTTATTTTCTTGTCTGCATACATTTTTTTCCGGTCTTGAGCAGCCTTCAAATTCTTCCTGATTTTCTTCACCTCTCGCTCCATCTCCTCTAACATGTCTAGTCCAAGCATCATTTTACTTTCTGGACTACTCCAATTCAGAGGAGTCCAACATTGTCTTCCATACAATGCCTCAAAGGGGCTCATCATAAGGGATTCGTGATATCCATTTTTGTAAGAAAACTCAACCAGATTTAGATACTCTTCCCACTTTGCTGGATGTTGCATTACATACATGCGCAACATGTATTCTAGAATTTGATTCACCCTTTCTGTTTGCCCATCCTTTTGCGAATGATCAGTAGTGCTAAATTGTATTTTTTTCCCCAATCCACTAAATAGAGTCTTCTATAATTCCAAAGTGGATTTCACATCGCGATCTGAAATCATCGCTCGGGGAATACCATGCAATCTGGAAATTTCTCTCATAAAGGTATCAACAATTTGTACCATCTTATAAGTAGACTGGATGGGAATAAAATGTTTCACCTTGCTGAGTCTATCAACTACCACCATAATCGAATCAGTATGCCTTCTATTCTTTGGTAGTATAGTGATGAAGTCAAGGGAGATGACCTGCCACTTCCATTCTAGTACTTGAATAGGTTGAAGCAATCCTACAGGATGTCAATGTTCAACCTTGTTTTAAAGACATTCTAGAGACTTGGTCAAATACTCCGCAATGTCCTTTCGTATTCTAGGCTAGGAATAATCCTTTCTAATTGCAGTTAACATTTTCTGGTATCCTGGATTTCTGACATAAGAACTCTAGGGATATTCATCAAGAATCATTCTTTTCAGATTGTTCTGATTTGGAATATATATTCTCTTCCAGTAAACCAAAAAATGTTGATCATTGAGTTCAAAATCAAATTTCTTCCTTTGCTCTTTGTTTTATTTTTCCTCCTACCATAGAAACTGGTATTCAAGACCCTTGCTAGATACTTCCAATATCTATTCTTGGAACTTGAATTCAATTTGATTAAAGTAGGGTTTGTAGATTCTATGCAGTTTCCTGCTTACTGCATCCACCACTCAGTTCCCTTTACCTTTTACATGTTGAATGTCAAAATCAAACTCACTTAGGAAAGCATTCCACCTAGCTTGGCACGCATTCAGATCAGCTTGTTTAAAATAGCTAGTTAGACTGTTGTGGTCAGTTCTTACCACGAACCATTTTCCCAAAAGGTAACATCTCCATATTCATAATGCATGTACAACTGCAGTTAGTTCCAAATCATAGGCTAAATACCTCTACTCATGTTCCTTCAGCCTTCAAGATTCATAAGCTATGACTCTCCCTTCTTGAGTAAAAAATACTCCTACACCCTCCTTATAAGCATCAATACATACCTTGAATTCTTTACTTGGGTTTGCTACCCCCAAAATGGGAGCAGTAGTTAACACCTCCTTCAATAACTCAAAAATGTTCTGACATTCTTGAGTCCACTTAAAGACTCGTCCCTTTTTCTGTAAGGAGGTGATGTGAAAATATATTTTAGATAATCCATGGATAATTCGTCGATAATAACTAGCCAAACCCATAAATGAATGTATGTCTGCTACGTTCTTTGGTACCCTCCATTCCATGATGGTCTTTATCTTTCCCGGGTCCACCGCAATCCCTTCAGTAGAAATGATATGCCCCAAATATTGAATTTGTTCTTTAAGGAAATCACACTTACTAAAATTAGCATAGAGATGATCTTCCCTTAACATATTCAATACAATGTGTAGATGCTCCTTGTGCTCTTCCATATTCTTGGAGTAGATTAATATGTCATCAATAAAAATCAAAACGAATTTATCCAAGTATGGGTGAAAAATTCCACGCATTAAGCTCATAAAGGTGGTTGGTGTGTTGGTTAACCCAGAAGGTAACACCACAAATTCATTATGGCCATACTGGGTATAAAATGTTGTTTTGCTTATATATTCATCTCTGATTCAGATCTGGTGGTACCTTGACCTTAAGTCAACCTTGGAAAACACTGTACCTCCTTTGACTTGGTCGAACAAGTCATTTATGTGTGGCAAGGGATATTTATTTTTAACAGTAAACTTATTGAGTTGTCATTAGTCCATGCACATGCGCATAGTGCCATCTTTCTTTCTCACGAATCACACTGGTGCTCCCCATGGGGACACACTTGGCTGACTGTAGCCTTTATCCATCAATTCCTATAACTGCATTTTTAACTCTGTTAGTTTTGGCACACTCATTCTGTAATGAGTTCAACACACAGGTGCTACCCCATGTATTATTTCTTTATTAAATTCTATGTCCCTTTTTGGTGGCAGCCTCGGGATTTCTGCAGGAAATACATCCTGGAATTTCGTGCATAATAGGAATGTTTTCCAGCATAAGATTATTATCCTTAGAAATGGTGAATCCAACTTGAATGGCATAGAGTTGGAATCCTTTCCTTATGCATTTACTTAACTGAGATTCTGTAATAGGCTGTAACTGCAATAATTTCTTAATGCTTGGCAGTTCCTATCTTGTTTTGTCCTTTGATTTCAAATAGATAACTTTGTCCTTACAGTCCACTACAGACCAATGCCTCTCCAACCAATCCATATACAATAATATATCATAAGATCCCAGGGGTATAATGTTGAGTTCCACAAAAATGTGATGATTTCCAACACTCAACTCACAATATGGTACTTTTCCATTTACCCACCTTCTTGCCCCTATATCCAGTCGAACTAACTAGAGATTATTGAATTTTTGGTTCTGTAATTTACAGATTTAACATATACAAGGGTGTATATAGCTAAAGCTGTCTTTGGGATCAACTAAAATAGAAACAGATTGGGTTTTGTATCATACCTTCTAACTCTAGCATGGTTGGATGAAAGTCTACTTGTCGATCTTCTAGAGCTGCATTGATTCTGAGTATGTTTCGCGCTACCTTACCCATAGTTAATGCCCCTTACAAGTTTTTTGTTAGCTTATTTCTTCCTCAACGAGGACAGTTTTGAATTAATGCGCCTCCCCACAACCCTAGCATTGTAACAGGGGTTTTTGGGATTGCCCAATGTCGGGTATACTAGAGGCTTCTGTATGCTGCTCCTCACTAGCCCACTTGGTCCTTGATTTATTTTTCCAATTTTTTTACTCAACGAGTTCCTTACAGTGTTTCAATAGTTTCCAAATCCGTTATTTTTGTTATTGCTAAAACTTTTCTTTCCTTTTCGAGGTGGCCATATTTTCCTAGCTTCTCCCTTAACTTTCAACTATTGATAACACATACGTGCTTTCCTTATCACTTCATCCATGGTCCTAGGGTTCACGAATTCAATATTTTCTTTCATATGTAGTGGAAAACTGCCCAGGAATCATTGCACTTTTGCCTTCTCATCGCGCAAATACGATACATATCGTAATAATGAAGTAATTTTTGTAACAAACTCATCCATGGACATTTGTCCCAATTTCAGATCATGGAACTCTCGAGAATTTTCATCGTAGAAATCTTATGTTAGATACTTTCCTTGAAATATTGCTGGAACTCATCCCAAGTTACATTTTGGTCTTCTATTCCATGCATATTCTTAACCTCCTCCCACCACAATGTTGCTTTCTCTTGCAGTTGATAAATGGATAAACGAGCTTTCAATTTACTGTTATACTCATACAATTGAAAGTACTTGTTCATGTTTATGATCCAATCTTCTGTTATTTATTCAACCTCTCCGTCAAAGGTGGGAGGGTTACTCTTACTAAATTCACCCTGTAATTCCACTTTTTGTTTCTTCAACTCTTATTGTTCCAAAACATTTCTATATTTAGCCTCATTTTAAGTTCGACTCTTATTAATTCATGGCCTTATGTTGCCTTCTAGATTATCATGCATGGCTTGTTGTTGTTCTCCTTCTTCCTGAGTGTTCCTCTCACGAATCGATTTTGAATTGGGGTGATTTTGCTGGTCTGATAGACTTTTTAATATAATTTCCTATTATCTCATTAATATTTCATTGTCACCTCGAACTTTGAGCATCTATCTTTGGATTTGTTGCACATTTTCAAGCAATATAATTGTATTTTTTTGCTATTATACCAACATTCTGCTTGTCTTCTGGTGCTATTCCATGCTTAACTACACCCACATTTCGGGATTGACCTCAGGGTTGCTCATAGGATGGGTTTCTCCTGTGTTCCCCTCCTCATTGTATTTTGGCGCAAATCTGTTCCTGTACTTTGCACAAATCCAACATTTAAAATTTATGAAAAAAAGACAACATCAAAATGAGAAACTATCATGTTATTTTGTTTAGCCCAACTGGCCCCAGTGTGTTACCACGCTCTGATACCAATTGTAACAACTATTCACATATAAGAAAAGTACACATTACCAAAAAATTATTATTTACCTTGAACTCCAGAATTAACTTCTTGTTACACCATGGAGTAGTCACAATATCCCGAAAGTTTACCTACATATTATATTTGATACATCTAACATTCAACTATGCTATCTAATATAAGGGTTGACATACATTTCATTTGACTCGTGCCTCGTCACCAACTCGCCAAGCCTTACCTTTGACATGACTACAGTTATATATGGTGTTATTATTTGTCTTTCATGTATATCGAAGGCAGAACCCTCCGCACAAAATATCTAATTAATAACTCAGATCTTACTAATACTATTGATCTAACTCATTAATACAATCACATGCTTATGACAACACCTATCCATCAAATAGTCGTGGCTCCATCTAGGTCGTCTATGCTTGATCTATGAGATCGACGGTGGTGCTTTGAGGGATGGGATGGTTAGGGTAACCACCCACCCCACCCTTCAGACTTGTCTTTCATTTTCTCCACTGCCTAGGTTCGTCTTCAGCTTTACAACCTTCTTCTGTAAACTGCAACGATGCTCACAATATGTTGCTCTGGTTCATCATGTCGTCAATGGAATTTTTCCCATGGTTTCTCCCGACACCGAGGTGAGCTTCCTTTAGCTCGCTACTCGACATCCACGGCATATGTTAATTTTTTTTTCGATTCATCGGTTCAAACTTGTGCATCTTTAGTTTGTGTTTCAACACATAATTTTTGTTTACCTTATGAATTGGGTTTTGGGTTTAGCTTACACCGAATTTCTTCCCCTGAATGTTTCAGGTGTCACCTACAGGCTCGCAGTAGTGCTCTATGGAGAAAACAAAGTCTCCAAAACTTCTTCTGGCCCTGCCTCCAGGTAAAAACTGGGGCACTCTAATATGCATATTTTTTCTAAAGTGTTGGTTTAGACTAAATACTTGCATCATGGCTAATGGTTTCATTTTCTCAGGTTGTATTGTTGACAGGTTGGTGGCCCAACCCTAGTCGATAGCTGGATCTATTTGGACTCCACCTCTTACACCTGGCCATTCTCGGTATGTTTCGTTAACTTTTGGGAAGAGGGTTTTAAGCTTTAGCTCTCACATTGCTCTTGAATTTAGACTACTCTTCATTTCTGTAGGTTAATGCTTTGGGTGAGGGTTTTATTCTTCTCTATACCATAATTCTTGTTTTCTTTATGGCTACGGTTGAGGGTATGGGCGTAGCTCACCTCCTAGCCTTTGTTCCATACGGAACCAATCTTGAAATTTATTCAAAGAGGGTTAGAGTAATCTTTTTTTGTAGTTGGTATGTTCCTTGGTTATTTATGTACTAGAATGTTGAGTACAGAGCTCCAGAGTTATTTATGTACTAGAATATAATCCAGTCTTTTCTTCTTCTGGGTGTTAACTAAGCTCCAATGGTATCACCACCGGCTCGAAATTACTCATTGCAATCTTTCGTTGCTTCACCCTTCCTTCCTTCTGCACATAACCCCATTCTTTCCCAGGATTTTTCCCTAAATCCTTTCTTTTGAATGGTAACTGTCATAACTGTCTCCACCTTTTTACCTAGGTATCTTGGAAACATCTACCAATTAATTACTTCTTTCTTTTACTTAAGGTAAATTATTCATTAACTCTTTTTGAAAATACCAAAGATAATTTATTAAAATGTTGTTAACGAATACCCCATTCGTTACCCTTTCAAAATGTATCATGAAAAGTATTTTAGTGAAGAGTTACCATTAAACAAGGTGTTACAGTTTGTGAGCATGGAAGGTCGATGCACAACTTAGCCTTCCCATCAATCGTGATCCTTTATTTAGTTTATTTAAGTGCTAACGTAATAATACTTTTTGCATAGGTAACTCTATGTTCATTGAATGGCTTTGTAGGTGGTAGTATATTTTTGCGTTATTTTTTTTAAGAATTCTTTGTTTTTTATTTAAGTTAATTTTTATTTAATATATATATATATATATATATATATATATATATATATATGATTTTTTTTTAATTTTTAATTTTTAATGATAATTTATCTTTTTTTTAATGAAATATGTATTTACAATTTATATATACATGAATTTTATATGTATAAAAGAAAGAATCAATATCTCTTCCAAAGTGTTATTCATTTCATGACTTATATATATATATATATATATATATATATATATATATATATATATATATAACATTTGAACGCTTACAAATATATGGATATTTGTTTGAATCTATATAGATAATATGGAAAATAAGATGTGTATTAAAACTACTTTGAATTTTAATCAAGATTATATGAATTTGGATGTAATGGTAATAATTAAATTTAAATTGTATATCATTATTATTATTTATATGATGTTGTTCATGATAATTATGATTAATGTCCACTAAGACCAATATGTTCTATTATATTTGAAGAAAATAATTGATTACTAAGACTTTTCCTATTTTATTTCTATAAAAAAATTATGAGATAGTTTTTACATATTTATTTTTGAAAATCATTTTTTATATATAATTTAAAACAATTACTTAAAATTTAATTTTTTTATTTATATTTAAAAATTTCTTATAATATTTATTTAATTCATTAAATTATAATAATAAAAATTTAAAAAATAAAATAAAATAAAAAAGTAAAGATTTTTTTTTTAAGGAAGAAAATATCATTTCTATAATGAAATAAGGATAAACATAAATCTTTAAATGAAATTGGAATTTCAACAAAATCCAATATGAATAGAAAAAATAAAATCAAATTATTTTTTTATATTAAAAAACTAATTATATAAAAATAATGTAGCAATTTAGGTATTAGAACTTTTAATTTTTTTTACTAAAATTTTAGAATACAATTTTGATATTATCATGAATATTGATATGATTGTGAATTTTAATTATTTAAAATATGTTTTTAAATGTATAAATAAATTTAGCAGTCTAAAAAAATCTACAACTAAATACCTTAAAAAACACTTTGTCACTATCTATTCTACATTCATAAATATAAAAAAGCCATTTTAATTAATTGAATGTTCCTATATTATTTTAATATTATAACCCTATATTACAGGGCCTTATAATTATTCTCACTGAGATTATTTTATTATCAATTATGTTTTGCATAAAATATGTATCAAATAACTACACGTTACTCTTCTTAAACGTGCTATAAGTTTCTCTAATAAAGGATGGAAGTGTCTCGTCGTAAACATGAAGCAGAAGCATCTTCATTTATTTTAAAAGCATAGATAACACACTGGTAGTTTAAAGATGAAGCATAAGCATCTCCGTTTATTTTAAAAGCATAAATATCTCACTGGTAGTGTAAACATGAAGCAGAAGAATCTTTGTTTATTTTAAAAACATAAATAACTCAATGGTAGTTTAATGATGTGATGTTTTTGTTCGAAAGCTCGTCCTAAAGATGAATCAGAAGCATTTTCTGGGGATTTTAAAAGTATAAATAAGTCACGGATGATGTCATTTTTTTCGAAAAATAATAGAAATTTTAGCATATTCTATAAATATATGGAAATTTTAGAAATTTAGACAGCCTTGGTCATGCTTAAAATGTGTGGGTATCATAACTGTTTTTGATTATATTAAATTTATTTCAGTATCTTAATATACAATAACAAAATTAACATAATATAATAATAGTATAGGTTTATTACTAATAATAATTATTTATTTATCATCATTATATTAATTTTTTATATATATTTATTAACATATGAATATAACTATCAATATCTTTTATACATAATGATATATTTATGAAGAATTTCAACATAAAAATATTAAATTAGTTATTATAAATCATCATATTATAAAATACAACATTATAAATCCTAAGATTAATATAATAAAATTTAAAGTAAATATTTTAAACTATAGGATTAATATTATAAACCCTAATATTAAAAAACTCAATATTATATACCCAAATATTAAAAACTCAACATTTCACATCCTCATACTAAATGCAATATTATAAAGCTAAAATTAAAAATTGCAATATCGCAAATCTAAGAGATTAATATTATAAATTCGAGGGGAAATAAACATCGGGCTTTAAATATTATAAACGCAGGGGATTACTGTTATAAACTCCAAGGAAAATAAACTAAATGGAAAAGCACTAAACCATATGATTGAAATGTTACATTATTAATGAGAACAATGTGATACATCATGATATTAAGCTTTAATATAAAACTAAATATTATAAACCAAATATTAGTATTATAAACTCTAATAATAAACTCAAGATAATAATGATATAAAATGAAGTGATTAATTTTATAAACCCTTGGGAATAATAGACCTAACGGGTTAATATTATAAACCCAAGGGATTCTATATATTATAAACTCAAGGGATAATATTATAAAACTTTAGGATTAACAAACCTAAGAGATTAATATTAATATTATAAACCATAAAATTATAGTACTCAATATCAAAAACCCAAATATTAAAAATTGAACGTTTCAAACACTTATATTAAATGCAACATTATAAATCCAATATAAAATAACCCAATATTATAAACCCAAAGGATTAATATTATAAACCCAAGGCATTATTCATATTAAAAACCAAACAATTTAAAAACTCATGGGATTAATATTAAAATCCTAAGGGATTAATAAACCAAAAATATTAGCATTACAAATCCAATGGATTAATTGAAAAAAGGACTTATTAATATTACAAACCCAAGGATTAATATTGTAACTTTTGGTATTATTAACATAAGCGAATAATAAACATAAGTGATTAATATTATAAAACCTAAGGATTAAAACCCAAGGGATTACCATTATAAAGGCAAGGGATTAATGAACCCAACTAATTATTAATATTCTAAGCCCAAGATATTAAAAACCCTAGGAATTAATGAACCTAACTAATTATTAGTATTATAAACCTAGGGGATTGATATTATAAGCCCTAATATTACATGTCATAAATCCAAGAGAGTAATATTAAATTGAAAATAAATGTAAGATATTAATATTAATATTAAATTATAAATCCAAGAAATTAATATTAATATAACCCCAAGAGATTTAAATTAAATCCTAATATTAATATTATAAATCTTATAAATAATTTTATATGCTAGGAATATGAACCCTTATATTAATAAAATGAGAGGATTGATATCATAAATCTAAGGGAATAATAATCTGGAGGGGTTATAAACCCATGAGAATAATATTAAACACAAGGACTTAATATTATAAACCTAAGGCATATAAAGCCTAAGGTAAGTATTATAAACCCTAAAATAAACATTAAAACCTAAGATTAATATTATAAACCTTAGGATCAACATTTTAAACCTATATGATTAATAAACCTAAGGGATTAGTATAAAAAACACAAGGGATTTTAAACCCAATCGATTTTAATTACTAATTATTGTTAGACTTATTTTCATATTGAGATAATGTTTGTCACAATGTGATGTTGGATACGTTTTTGTACCATTTCAATATTACAATATTAAACTGTTGGTATTATTAAACCATTGAAATTATACCATAATATTAATATTATAAACACTAATACTACAAATTATAAACCCAATATTAAAATTTAATATTATAAATGGAATATTAAAGACCCTAATATTATTAACCTTGTAATAAAATCATGTTTTGTAATGTAGCAATGTGACATTGAATCAATTACAAGGTAGTGTAACATTGAAATAATGATTGTTAGACTTATTTTCACATTGAGAGAATGTTTGTCACAATGTTATGTTGGATACATTTTTGTACCATTCCAATGTTATAGTATTAAATATTTGATATTATAAGACCAAGGGACTAATAAACCAAAGGGATTAATACTAAAAACGCAAGGGATTATAAATTGAGGGGAATAATATTAAACCCAAGGGATTAATGCTATAAATCCAAGGGATATATACCCTAATATAATTATTATAAACCCTAAACTAAAAAATATACCCTAAAATTCATATGATGGGCCTGATGGTTAATATTATAAACCCAAGGGATTAATAAACCCAAAGTATTAATATTAAAAACCCAAGTGATTAAAAACACGTAGGAATAATACTAAGACATAGGATGGATATGAAACACTAGGAATATAAACCCTAAAATTCATAAACCTAGGAGATTAATATTATAAACATTAGGCTTAATATTAAACCCTAGGAATATACACCATATGATTAATATTGTAAACCCAAGGAATTTATATTATAAACCTAATGGATTATAAACCTGAGGGTTCTATATTAAACCCTGGGATTAATATTATAAACCCTATAAATAATATTATACCCTAGGAATATGAACCCTTATATTAATAAACCAAATGGATTTATATTATAAACCTAAGGTACTAATAAAAATAAGGGATTAATACTAAAAATGCAAGGGATTATAAACCCAAGGGATAAATACTTAAACCTAAGGGATATAGACCTTAAGATAAATATTATAAGCCCTAAAATAAATATGATACCCTAAGATTAATATCATGAGTCTTGCGTTTAATATTATAAACCCAAACGATTAAAAAAATCAAAGGATTATTATTAATAACCCAAGGGAATAACATTAAACCCCAAGAATATAAACTATAAAATTAATAAACCCAAGAGATTAATATTGTAAACATTAGGCTTAATATTAAACCCTGTGATTAATATTATAAACAAAAGGAATTTATATTATAAATGTGATGAATCTATATTAAACCCTAGGATTAATATTATAAAGCCTATCAATAATATTATACCTTAGGAATGTGAACCATTAATAAACCAAGGGATTGATATTATAAACGTAAGGCACTAATAAAGACAACGGATTAACACTAAAACCATAAAAAACTAGAAGGATTAATATTGTAAAAAAAATGTATATAAACTCTAAGATAATTATTATAAACCCTAAAACAAACATGGTTGACCATGGTTGATTTTCATATTGAGACAATATTTGTCACAATGCGGCATTGGACCATGGTTCACCATGATTGATTTTCATATTAAGCGAATATTTGTCACAATGTGATGTTGGACCATGGCTGACCATGGTTGACCATTGTTGACACTGATTGATTTTCATATTAAGAGAAAATTTGTCACAATGTGAAGTTGGACCATGGTTGACCATGGTTGACCATTATTGATAATGGTTGACCATGGTGTATTTTCATATTGATAGTTTTTGTCACAATGCGACGTTAATCATGTTTGACCATGATTGGCCATGGATGACCATGGTTGTGACAATGTGAAGTTGGACCATGAGACAATCTTTGTCACAATTCGGCATTAGACCATGTTTGATAATGGTTGACGATGGGTGATTTTGATATTGAGACAATATTTTTCACAATTGGAAATTGGTCCATGGTTGATTTTCATATTTACCATGATTGATTTTCATTTGGAGATAATCTTTGTCATAATGAAACATTTGACCATGGTTGACTATGATTGAATATGGTTTACCATGGTTGATTTTCACATTGAGAGAAGTGTTGTTATAATGTGATGTTGTACCACATTTGACCATGAATGGCCATGGTTTATGATGGTTGATGATGGTTGAACATGGTTGATTTTCATATCGAGACAATATCTATCACAATGTGACAATGGACCATGGCTGGCCATGATTATAAACCTAAGAGACTAATAAACATAATGGATTAATACTAAAAACACAAGAGAATAATATTACACCTAAGGGTTTAATATTATAAACTCAAGATATATAAACCCTAAGATAAATATTGCAAACCCGAAAATACACATGGTTGATCATGGTTGACCATGGTTGATTTTCATATTAACACAATTTTTCACAATGTGGCATTGGACCATGGTTAACCATGATTGATTTTCATATTGAGACAATATTTTTCACAATGTAATGTTGGACCATGGTTGACCATTGTTTATTTTGATATTGAGACAATGTTTTTTAGAATGCAACGTTGGACCATCGTTTACCATGGATGACCATAGTTGTCATAATGTGATGTTGGACAAAGAGACATTCTTCATCAAAAATTGACCATCATTATTGACCATGGTTGATTTTCATATTGAGACAATCTTTGTGACAATTCGATATTGGACCATGGTTGATTGTGATTGCCCATGGTTGACCATGGTCGACGATGGTTGACCATGGTTGATTTTCATATTGAGACAATTTTTTTCACAATGTGGCATTGGACCATGGTTGACCGTGATTGACAATGGTTGATTTTCATATTGTCTATTATTGACCATGGTTGACCATAATTGACCATGGTTGATGATGATTGATTTTTATGTTGAGACAATATTTGTCAAAATGTGATATTTAAATAGATAATGTAAACCATAAAATAAACGTGGTTGACCATCGTTAAGCATGGTTGATTAACCATGTTTATTTTGGTATTGACCCAATATTGGTCACAATGTGTCATTGGATCATGGTTGACCATGATTTATTTTCAAATGGAGACAATATTTGTGATAATGTGGTGTTGGACCATGGTTGATTTTCATATTGAGACAATCTTTGTCACAATGCGATGTTGGATCATGGATAACCATGATTGTCATAACATGGAATTGGACCGAGAGACAAGCTTTGTGACAGTGTGACCATGATAATCTTATTTAATGATATTAATATTAATAGTTTATGTTAAAATTAATATTTATAAATATTAACAATAATAACAGTAATACTAATATTTGCATTCATATTAATTAATATTAATATTAATTATTGATATTAATATTAATATTAATATCAATAAATAATATGAAAGCTTAATATTAAAATCCTATTAATATTTATGTTATTAATATTTAATGTTATTAATGTTAATATTAAAATTTATTAATCAATATTAATATTAATACTAATATTACTGTTGATTTTAGAGAAAATTTATTTAAAATATTAATATTAAACTAATTTTAAAATTAATATTAATATTAATATTAATAAATAATATTAGCACTGATATTCTAGAAAGAATTTATAGTGTCACATAACATATAGACTTATGAGACTGCCATGACCTAGGGTTTGGGGTATTCCACTTTGGGTGCCCCAAGCAAACCTCCATTCCGAGATTTTTAGGCCGTGATCACTTTCCTAGATAGCTTGAGGCTCATCGATGACTAACTCTAGTGGGGGGATTGTTTCTCCCCCCATAACAGGCCAACCTCCCACATGGGTGGTGGCAGGGGCTGATACCGTCAATCAACAAACCTCTGGCCCGTATCATGAAACTACAAGGATGACTCCCACAGTGCGGCAGACACACACACCAGCAGCAAAAGAAATGAATACTAAGTCAGCAACATGCATTCCAAAGAACCCCAAAAAAATAGTGATCGAGCTCCCAACGCATCGCATCAATGGAAGAATCCAGTTCCTGAAGGATCACGCACTGATAGGCAAGTTCATGGGCTTCTGGCCCACTAAAAAAGCATTGCGAGGATGGATAGCTTCGAACTGGAAACCCAAAGGCCACATTGACCTACAGGTGTGTGCTAAGGGGTTCTTCAATGTGCTCTTCACATGCATTGAAGATAAAGACATGATCATGGATGGAAGCCCCTACTTCTTCAACACTGTCGGTCTATCCCTCCAAACCTGGACGGAGCGATTCGACCCTGAAAAATAGGATCTTACATGGGCTCTGGTCTAGATTCGACTCTACTTCCTCCCCCTCGATTACTGGGATGATATAACCCTCAGATACATATGCAACTCCCTAGGGGAATCCTTCAAGATCGCAGAGGAGACCAAGATCAACCGCTACGCAACATACACCTGCATCTGTGTCTACATGAACTTGGCAGAACGACTACCAGGTGAGGTAATTCTACTGCAAGAAGATTCTGACTAGACATAAACTCTAGATTATGAGCATATTCCTCTCAGATGTAGGAAGTGTCACCAAAATTGGCACCTCTTCAGAGATTTCCCCCTAAACAAAAAAGTGGTGGCTGAAAAGGAATCCAATGATCAGGAAGCAAAAGGATTCATGAAGGTAGCAAGTAATCAAAGGCACAAAAAAAGAACCACCCCTCATCATAATAAAAAAGGTCCTACAACTAGAATTATCTTCATAGATTTAAATCAGTTGAATGAGAATGAAAATGAATTAGTCAATGAATTCGAGCACACCTCTACTAAGCAGGCCCACTTCTATAAATCTCAACAGAACAAGGTCCCCCTTGAGACCTTCCTGAAACCTCAAACCACTAGCTATGCGAGGGAATGCCCTGTGTCAAAAGGTAAGGACCAAATCACGAAGACGATCCCAAAAGATATGGAGGAAGAACCAAAAACCATTCATCTATAGGGCCTGGATCTCATAGGGTTAGAGGATGCTTGCAATAAGAAGGATTTCAAATCAATACAAGAGCAACAGGTCCAAAAGATGGAAGAGATCCTTGGTCGAGCGCAGAAGCTCCCCTCTCTGGGTATTCAAGGGGGGTATGCTCATAAACACAAAATAATTCACGAAATAGTCCCACAAAAGGGGCAGGAAAACAAATTTGCAAAGAACAATAGGAATAGGCAAAGAAATGGTGGATTCAAGGCGATCGATCCCCAAGCTGACAAGATTATTTGCCTACACTACCAATCCCATCCAATGAAGATCATCTCCTTCAATATAAGAGGGCTTAATAGCCCCACTAAGCACAGGATTATAAATAAAAGAATTACTGAGGAACGGCATGCAATATTCTACATGCAAGAAACCAAATGTTCCAGCTCCACTCTGGATACAATATTCAAAAAAAAAATGGAAAGGTAGCAATACAATAGTGGTTGATGCCAACGGTGCATCTAGAGGCCTGTCAATCATATGGAACCCCCAAATTATCTCCCTAGAGTATTTTCATGCTAATAGGCACTGTATCCAGCCCAAATTTCACCTGATTGGCACGGATATCCATGGTCTGCTCACAAATGGCTACTTTCCCCAGAATATCCATCAGAAAACAGAGCTTTTGGATAACTTAACTGAACTCAATAAACAAAGAGCCTTTCCACTCAGGCTCCTGGGAAGAGACTTCAATATGACAACAAATTTATAGGAAAAGAAAGGAGGAAGGATGCATTTGGACTTAGATAGTAATGTATTCAAGAAATTCATTCAATGAAACCACCTCATCGGTCTTCAAACCTCCAATGGAATATTCACCTGGAACAATAAAAGAGGAGGTGCCCACCAGATAGCCTCAAGACTGGACCGATTCCTCATGACATAAGACTTCATCCGTCTAGAGGGGGACATAGCTGCTACCATCATACCTGCTACAGGCCCTAACCGTTGGCCAATACAACTTCAATGGTTACGACCATGCAAGCATTCTCCCAAACCTTTTCTCTTCGAACATTGTTGGCTCCAGCACCCATGGTTCAAGGAAATGGTTTTCAAATGATGGTACTCCGTAGTACTTCTGCAAGGAACTAATATGCTCCAGTTCCAGAAAAAACTAAAAATTCTCAAAGGCGAACTGAAGGTCTAGAACAAATCAACCTTTGGCAATATCTTCACACACCAAAAATATCTAGAGGAAAAAATGAAAAAGTTGCAACAAACTATTATCTAGGAAGGACGCTCAACCGAGTAAGAGAGCCATGAGAATACCTTAACTACTCAGATGGAAGAAATAAGGATCCAGGAAGAAATCCTATGGAGACAAAAAATCAAGAATCTATTGGCTTAAAGAGGTAGAACGAAACACAAAATTATTTCATCGATCCACCATTCAGCACAGGATGCACAACGGAATCACTATGCTCAAAAACTAAACTGGAGAGAAGCTCGAAACACACGAGTATATTATGGAGGAGTTGCACAACCACTTCGTGAATATTCTGCAAGAAACCAATCATCAGAGGCATGAGGCCATTGGGAAAATCACCCAACACATCCCCAAGTTGATAACAGACAAACACAACCAGTTGCTACTTAAAACCACCACCCTGGCTAAGCTGGAACAAGTTGTCTTCCATTTGAAATCTGGGAAATCTCTAGGTCCTGATGGATTCACAACCAACTTCTCCTACTTCTTCTAGAATACCATCCGAGACGAAGTCTAGGATATAATTGCGTACCACTCACTGGCTTCTTCCAACGTTTAATGCCACCTTCATCAGTCTGGTTCAAACATAAGACAGCGTAGCCTCGTAAAGTAAGTATAGGCCCATATCTCTCTATAACGTCATTTACAAAATATTCTCCAAAGCTATCACTAATAGGCTGAAGTATCTCCTTCCCATAATCATCTTCCCAAAGCAAACAGGTTATGTTAAAGGCAGGAAAATTCTTGACGGCATGATCTAAACCCATGAGGTCATTCATTCTCTAGAAACTTCCAAAAATACTGGCATGCTTCTCAATTCGATCTCTCTAAGGCTTTTGACAAACTTAGCTAGGAATATATCAAAAATGTACTCACACCCTTCAACTTCTGTCACAACTGGGTTTATTGGATCATGAGTCTCATCACCTGTCCTTTCTTTTCCATTGTGTTCAATGGTATCCCCTCAGCAACCTTCAACCCCTCAATAGGAATCAGATAAGGGGACCCTCTCTCCCCCTTCATATTCATCATTATGGATGAAGGACTAGGTCACCTTCTCAAAATCTCCATCAATTCAGGTGCCCTGCATGGTTTACCCCTCCACAACCTGCTTTCCTCCTCCCATCAACAGTTTTTGGATGAAAATATGATTATGGGTTACGCCTTGGTCCAGGAAGCCCGCACCCTCAAATATCTTCTAGACTCCTTCTATGAAGCCTCTAGTATTGAGGTCAACTCTAATAAATCACAAATATTTTTATTTCATACCCCCCTTTCCTTCACTGCAACATTTCCCACATCCTAGGCTTCTCCATCACATATTTTCCCTCCTAATGCCTAGGAGCCCCCCTTACTATCTCTGCCATCAATAATTCCTCCTGGTGAGCCCTGTTAGACAAAATGGAAACCATTTTATCCAACTAGACCCATCATACCCTCAATATAGCAAGCCGCTTGGTTCTCATCAAATATGTTTTACAATCCCTTCCCATTTAAATCTTTTCAATCCTGGCAGCCCCGAAATGGCTCCTCAAGGCCATGCACAATTTGCAAAGATATTTCCTATTAGGAGGCTCCATTGAGAAAAAAAATGGGCCTTAGTAAATTGGAAGGATTTTTGCACTCCTAAAAGTGAGAGGGGGTTAGGACTGTGTGACCTTGAGCGCAACAACAACATCATAGGAGCTAGTATCTAGTGGAAATGGGTCTCCAATACCAATACTCCATGAGCCAATCTATGGGTGGCCAATTATGCCAACTCATGGCCCAAGGAGGACCTAATCTGGTTAAACTTAGAGTCTGGCATATCCCAAATCTTGAAAGCAACAAGTAGCGAAAAGCAGATGATACAGATCCATAGCTTCTGGGAGCTCCACAGTGGCACTCAAGCAATATTCTCGATTCCTGGAAGTAGTTGCCGAGCCTATCCTCCATATTCCCTAGACCTATATGTATTGCATCTCTTCAAGGGAGGAAAGGACATAATTTACAGGACTTTTGGACAGAGGAAACAACCCAAGGTTATAGGAAATGGCTACACATGGATCGATGGCAATAGGACTAGAACAACGACTGCCATAAAGACATTTGGGAGGAACTAAGCACCAAAAGAAAAATCAGACTACAACCAGGTCCTCACATCCTTTGATGGGGGCATGCGCCAAGTGGAAACTTCTCCACAAAGGAAGCTTACAACATCCTTCATCAACAGAATCTAGGCACAAATAATCTCATCTGGAAAAATATATGGCCTAAATTAGCCACCTTCTTATGGTTTCTCGGTAAATGACGCATCCTCACATGGGAGAATATTTTGAAAAGGGGGTTTGTAGGACCCTCTAGGTGCCCCCTATGTCAGGAAAACTTGGAAACCATCGATCACCTGATGGACCAATGTCCTACCGCTAATTACTTGTGGGACAAAATTGCGGTCTTATGTCGTCATTCCAAATGAGTAAGGGGAAAAATCATCAACACTATCAGTAGCTAGATGGAAAATCCTTACACCAACACTCTCCTGAACATACTATGTCAGTTAATCTTGGGTAGTCTTATTTGGACATATGGAAGGAAAGGAATAGTTGTATCTTCAAAGATAAAGCTTCCACATCAAAGCAACTCTAGGTCTGGATACACGAAAACCTATCTGAAACCATGGCCTTAGATGAATGGAGCGAGGAGGACCTTCCCACCTATGCAACAGAGTGCCACATCTAGAATAATTAGCATATGAGTATAAACACTCCCCTGGATGTCAATCCTATAAGTGTCGGCAGAACCCCTGTCCATGAAAAATGGAACCCCGCCCAAAATGGATTCTTCAGATGCAACTTTGATGGTGCGTCCAAAGGAAATGTCAGAAATGCAGGATTTGGAGGCATTATCAGGAATTCTCGAGGCGAGCCTCTCCGGATTTACTTCGGTAATATGGGATGGGACGAAAAAAATTCTGTGGAGTTGGAAGAGCTTATTCAGGGTATTCAAATCACAATTGAGTTTCATTAGTTCCCCCTGAAATTGTAGGGAGACTCACAAGTTATAAATATGGAAGCCACAAGGATCCTACATGGAAGGAATTCCTCAAAGGTATCCACCGGCTAGAGGTTAGCCCATAGGCTCAAGCTTCTAGAAAAGCTGATACTCAATCAAAGAGCTATCACTTTTTGTGATGTGTGAAGGAAAGCAAACTCAGTTGTGGATCTCCTTGAGAACAAAGGGGTGGAAAGCCACCAAGCACTGTATCATTCCAACCTCTCTCAGGTAAAGGAGGATGCATTAAGACTTCAATGCCACATTCTCATTCAAAAGGATCTTCTGCCCCTGGATGGGGGTGATAGAAGTGGCACGAATGATAATCATCCCTCCCATACCCTTGAGGACGAAGATCTTCTATGCAGAGCCTCACCTGCTACAGATCCTCAAACCTTTAGCCATCTGCATGAGACAAATGAGATAAGGCATGATGATGAGACATTGAGTACAATACTACCCTCTCTAGGGTATGCCTCTACAGCTATCATCATAAATTATTAACATGACTAAACTGACTATCAGCCATCACTCTTCCCTTGAGCTTGCTTAGGAAATTCTTTATGGAACACAGCTATGTGTGAGGCTTACTCATTACCATCCCCCTCGCTTGTGCCCCAGACCCTATAAAAATATGAGCCCTTAGCCCTTAGAAACTCATAGTAATTCCCTCTATCTTTCATTTTTATTCTGCATTAGCACCCCCCCCTCCCCGACTACAGACTGCCGCATAGCCCTCTACCTAGTGCAGTGCTACGTGGACCCCTCTGGGCTGCGACTACCCAGTCTACGCACCTCATCCTTGGCCCTTCTGCTCCCCTTTTCTTCAACATTTCTATCCCCCTACTGCACACCCTTCCTTTTAAGTATCTCCCTTACCTCATAGTGCAATGGCTCTTAGATTGCACCAAAGAACCATCCGAGGTGGACAGTAAGGGGATCTCCTCGGACGTTACCACCACAGAGAGGAAAATCATTTGGAATCTATGGAAGGCTCCTCCTCTAGCATTTTTTTGAGACAGAGCCCCGATCTTGAGCAGGAGGAAGAAGTTCCAGTGCAAGCTGCGCATAGAGGTAGGTGCGGCCCCAGGAAGTCCACCATTGTGCACTAGGCACATCCCCCGCCTCACAACACTGATCTGATGCCAGCACAGGTGGAAGAAGATGAGGATTATGATTTCTGAATTATGGACACTTAAGCAAATTCGACGCGCGTCCCTCACGCTGAGGATCTGAAGTACCCCATCCTCTATGCACCTCTCCCCAAACCAGGCATCGAGTGGAAAATTATGAGGAAGCGGTTGCACAGGCACATGCATGCCCCATAGAGGAGGAAGTCCCTGAAAATGATGATGAAGATGAATATTGACGACTTCTAAGCTACTCAGTGCTTCCTTGGTTTTTGTCAAGCATGTTACCACCCACAAATTTCAAGCTATACCCTTGTTTTTGAATATTTTATAACATCTATATACTTCAGCGTTGCTACGCATTTTGTAATTTCCTGTCTCAAGGACTTTGCAGGTTGGTTTCCTCCATGGAGGCAACCCCTAAACCGAACAACTAAGGTAGGGACTGGTTAAACGCAGCTTGCCAACCCCATCTATAACATATGTAATGTTTCTTTTCTTGAATTTATATAGAATAACATAATTTATCAATATATATATATATATATATATATATATATATATATATATATATATATATATATATATCTGTGTGTGTGTGTGTGTGTATTTAACTTAATATTAAAATATTATTAATATTTAATGTTATTAATGATAATATTAAAATTTATTAATTAATATTAATAAAATTAATATTTCAGTTTTCATACTTCTGCGATTAATATTTTGTTATGTTGTGTCTTCTGGATCCATCGCATCAAGATTTTGTTATACTGACATTTCAAACCATCTATCGAGGTTCATTATCAACGTAGAAATGTCAGAAAGGAAGATCTAAAAAATGAGGAATAAATAGGAGGGAGTAAGGAATGGAAATAAAATAACTGACACGTCTAAATTTTCATTTGCATTTTTTATTAATAAATTCTATTTTATTTCTAAATTTCATTAATAAATTGAATTTTATCTCCAAAATTTTTAAATATTTTTATTTCTAAAATTATTATAAAGTGTTTATATAATATAGGTAAATGTAAAACTGAATATTAATTTAATTTATAATGTTAATAACTATAAATAAATATACAAATTATAATATTATCAATTTATAAAATGGATTAATTAAAAAAGATGAGAATACAGAATTAAAGTAATTTGTTATATAAAGGTAAGTATTGAATGAAAGCTATTTTTAAAAAGAGAAAGGTGTTAAATAATAATTATTAAGTGATAATAGTATGAAATTATTATTATAAGAGTTAAAAGGTAAAGTAAAGACTAAAATTTATTTTATTTTATAAAAGATTTGGCAAGTTAAAAATGGTTAAATAGGGAGAAATTAGATTTTATTTAAATAAGGGGAAAGATGATGTGAAAAATAATAATGTAACAAGAAACCAATCACAATTCATTTTATGGTTGGGAGGGTTTTATCTTAGAGGACAAAGTGGGAATCCAATTTTCGCTAATGTTCCAACCATCGTCGCGGCTGAGGTTATTGGGTTTTTTATTAATTTTGAGAGCCTCTCTGAATTTCCTTTGAAAATAATGGTCAACCTTGGCTATGATACATGAGTCTTCAATGCATATGTGATGTTTGGTCTTGTTAAAATGCTCATCAAGGGTAGATGTTTTGGACTGGTTGTGCTTTATGTCAGCACCGTGTTCTTGGATTCTAGTTTTGATAAAGTGCCTGGTTTCCTCGATATATGGTTTTCCACAAGAGCAAGGGACGAGATAAACTCATTTTTTGGAATTTAGGGTCAAGGGGTTCTCTGAACGATTTGAGGTTATTGTGAATGGTATTCATAGGTTTGAAAGTGGAAAACATGTTATTCTTCCTTAAAATTTTACCAATCCTATGAGTGATCCCTTAGATACAAGGTAAGCTGATCCTGCAAGCTGTGTTATCATTGTTTAAGGTTTTCTCGTTAATATTAGTTTTTCTGGCATTATAGAAGGATCTCATAGATTGATCTTTGTTATACCCATTTCTAGAAAACACATCCATGAGATGTGATTTTTTGGAATCTAAATGATCTTTGTCAGAAATTCTTATATCCCTAGTTTTTAACGTGATAAGGACTCCATGTTTTTGGGTAGGATGATGGTGAGAGGTTGCATGGAGGTATTTTTCACTATGAATATTTTTTCTATACACCCAGTGGAAGAGGGATCCATTAGGGTTACAATATAGGAGAATGTCAAGGAAAGGTAAGATGGAATTAATTTAGGTATCCATGGTGAACTTGATTGAGTTAGATAAAATGTTGAGGTGTTGTTTGAAACCCTCTAGTGTATCCTTCCCATGGGGCCAAATGAAAAAGGGGTCATCCACAAACCTTTTCCACCATTTAGGTTTGAGGGGGGAGGAGTTAAGAGCATGGGTTTCAAAGTCTTCCATGAATAACTTGGAAAATATGGGGGATAAAGGAGATCCCATAGCGACACCAAAAGTTTGTTCATAAATTTCATATTTAAAACTAAAGAAAGTGGATCTTAGGCATGTTTTGATGAGCCTGCAAGTGTATGGATCAATTAATTTTCTCATGACATCCATGGATTCATTGATGGGAATACTGGTGCACATGGAAGTAACATCAAAGCTAACTAATATTTCATTGGGATCAAGTTTAATCTATTTAATTCATTAATGCAATGAGTAGATTCTTTAATAAAGGAGTATGTACTGCTGACAAGAGGTTTAAGTTGTTTTGGCTAAGTTTTTAGCTAGATGATAGGTAGGACCACTAGTAGTGTTGACTATGGGTCTGATAGGAATACCTTCCTTATGGATTTTGGGAGAACCATAGATTCTAGGAGTATAAGGGTTGCTTTCAACAAGGTTTTTGATGTCTTTTAAATTGTTCTTTTTTATTAAGCTAATGATTTCTTTATTTATTATTTTCAATGGAATTATTTATAGTATATAAACACCTTATAATAATTTTAGAAATAAAAATATTTGAAAATTTTGGAAATAAAATTGAATTTATTAATAACAAAGGAAAATAAAAAGTTAGACTTGTCAGTTCTTTTATTTCCATTCCTTACTCCCTTCTATTTATTCCTCATCTTTGAGATCTTTCTTTCTCACATTTCTACCTTGATAATGAACCTCAGCAGATGGTTTGAAACGTTAGCATAACAAAATCTTGATGTGATGGATCCGAAAGACACAACATAACAAAATTAATAGTAATTAGTATTAAGCTTAAACAAGTTATAAACGTACAATAGTATTTAACATATTAAATAACACAATAAACATAAAAATTAAAGTTGTTAGACACCCAAAGTTTTCCTATAGAATTTAAGTAAGGATAAATAATGTATTCAACCATTAGTAAATAAACTTTTAACACTAATAATATTAAACATAAAACTATGACCATTAATTAATATTATTATTCATTAATAATATTAATGTAATATAATATTAATTAATGAAATTATTAATCCAAATTATTATAATTAATCATAATGATGTTCCTAATATTATTAATATTATTATTGTTTTAATTGTTAAATATTAAGGGAAAATTTGCAAACCATTGATATTAATATTTATATCTTTTGTCAATATTAATATTAGTTAAAAGTAATGTCAAAACATAATTATTAATAATCATTATCAATAATTTTATTAATCATTACTATACAAACCTAATATTATTATAAATATAAAATAATATTATTACTAAAACTAAACCTAATATTATTATTATGATTTAATATTATTATTGTTAGAAATAATACTCTAAATTTACTGATGGCAAAATCGAGAAACCATAAGGACGGCGAACAGGTTCGAACAGAGGCCCTACAAGGCAATCAGACCTAACTCTAGGGTGGTTTCAGGGTCTACAGTGTCTCGCAAAGGTCGTAAGAGTACGATGGCCACATGGGCTACATGAGACACCACACGGTAGGTCTTGGGAATGGTGAAGGCAACAACAGAGGCTTAGGGTTTCAAGAGGATGGGGCTTAGATATTTTCTTGAACCTAATCTTACTACCCTAGAAGATCATTGCACGCGCATTCAGCGATCGGTAGGGTTTTCCATTTCTAAATTTTTTCCTTCCTTGCAAACAACAAAAATAACCATGGTTAGAGAATGAGAATCGATGGATATCGATCTCGAGCCAAGCGATATCTTAACAGTCTAGGGTTTGGACGTTTCAGAGAAGAATATTGAGAGGTATATGCTTCCTAGTGGGCTCGTAGGAACAAAATCACGAGGCTCAAGCAAGGTCCTAGGTCTTCTAGAAGAAAGGTTGTTTAGCATGAGTCACGGAGGCTGGTCAGTGGATAGAAGCCTGGACCTGTAGCAGAACCATAATCCCTCGTTGTCGAAGAAAGTGGTGGAGGAGTGGAAAGGTTTTCAAGTAAGTATTTTCTCATCTTGTGGTCTCAAAAACATTGTATTTTCGGGAGGGCTTGAGGACATTGTGGCTAGCTGTTGATAAAAAAGGAATGAAGGTATGACGTATTTTCTGGTTCAGTCCAAAGGGAAGTTGGAACCAGTTAAGGGGTTTAGGCTATATTGTGCTAGTGCATGTAAAAATTTGTCTCATCTAAAGGATAGGGTTCTACATGAGCCTCATTTCCCCTAAGTCTGGGCGTTGAGGTAGAGGATTCTTGTTTGAAAAAGGATGAGAGGGTTTTTCAAAACCTGGTTTCAGTAGGGTAAATAAGAAATAACCATATCAGACTATTATTGTCATTGGAATAAGACGAGTATCAGGGAAGGGTCTTGGGGGTGAGTAGAGAGGAGGTGGGTGTGACATGCATAGGGAGTAGAAAATGACTCGGTGGAGCGAACCCTCGTTGTTAAGAAGATCTAAGCTTGGAGCTTGGGCGATTAAGGTCGCTCACTCCAGAAGGACCCAATGCAAAAGTAATCACACTGGGGCTCGGGGAAGGTGGAGGGAACAAGGTTACAAGAGGTAAGAGAAAGAAAACTAATCTAATTAGGAGAAAGGATTCAAATCTGAGCCTAGTGCTAGGAGTTAATATTCAGATTGACGAGGTGATGGAGGTGGCTAAAAATATTTTAGTGGATAGAGCAAAGGGGGAAAAATAGCTGGCCAATTATATCAAAGAATGGTTATCCATAGCCTAGAAAGAAGCCCTAGAGTGGTAGTTTGAAGTATCCACCCTTACGCGTTGTTGGTTCATGATCAAATTCAATAAGAATGAGCCAATGGAATGGGTCCTGAGGCGAAATTGGAGTTTTGGAAAGAACCCAATTCTATTTTAAAAAATGGAACCCATTATTACATGTGCTACAAGAAAAGGTGGAGGAGACCCCTATTTGGGTAAAGATGCCAGGGTTTTTGATCCCTTTCTAGACGGAGTCAGTGTTTAGGACCATTGGGGAAGTTTCTGGAAGTTGATTCATCTTTCCAATAGACGATGTATAAAATCTCCGTAAGGATCATGGTTAGTTTAAATCCCAAGGAAGGGATGGAAGAAGAAATCATCCTGAAGTATAAGGATTTATCCTATACAAACATTAATGACTATGAAGATGTCTTTTAGGTGCCACTGCTGTCACATATATGGGCATCTAGCAAAGGAGTTCCCCTTGGGGTACAGGCGTCAAAGGAAGCAGAAAAAGGAGGCAGGGGCAGCAAGGAAAAATAAGGAAAAGATGAATAACAGTAGGGAAGGAGTGGAGGAAATGGAAGGAGTGAAAGGAGAAAAAGTGTAGCAGGTAGTAGAGGAGCCTCACGACATGCAGACGGACACCATCAACAATGCTGACCCCACCTAGCTAGAGGTATTAGACCGAACATCCCCTTGGGAAGTTGGAGATGTCACATTAGTGCCTCGGATGATTGGTATTGTTCTCGTCCCTAACCCCTCTCTTCATTCTCATTTGAATTCATCATTATGCTCTTTGTGAAGGCCTCTTCCCTCTAGGCCTGCTATTGTGGATGTAATTCATGTTGGATTTGTAGCGGAAGCCTTGGATAGTATCATTACTGTAATCCCTAAGACCCACTTGCTCCCTCCCAAATCCTCGATTTCTAAACCCCCTCTCTCATGGTCTCCTCCCCTAAGAAGGTCCATTACAATATCAAACCCAAGGAGAAGAAACCACCACCTTGGGATGTTGTGGGGGGGCTAGGCCCCCATCCGATATCGATTGATCCTCATAAAGCCAGAGTTAGGAAGTTGAATATCTCCAAATCCCAGTTACGAGAAAAACTTCATATACCTGATGGGAAACAAATTTCTATGTCAGGGCTACTTAGAGCAGTGCAAACCCCCACCCCTAGTTGCAAATGATAATTTTTTCTTTTAGTTGTCGAGGGCTTGCTAGGAGCTCAAAAAAAATAACACTTAGGGACTTAGTCAATTCGTATAATCCTAATGTTCTTCCACTTCAAGAAACATTGGGTTTTTGAGAATAGATAAAGGGATCTTTATCCAAGCTGTTTCCGGGGTGGTCATTCCAAACCTTGGATGCTAAAGGGATGTCAGGGGGCTTAGAAATGGGAAGCAGAGATGGAAGACTGAAGGTGGTAAATTCTTGGGGAATGGAACAAGCTCTTGGAATGGAGCTCTACTCCCTTGACCTATGTTCATCCTTAATGATAGTAAATTTGTATGGTCCATGTATAGACAGGGTTCCTTTCTGGAATAACTTCTTCTCCAAATCCTTTTTTGGGAATTCTAATATGGTGATTGGAGGAGGTCTCAAATTTTCTTTAGTGCTATTAGAAACCTGGGGACCATTAGCCCAATTCGATGCACTTGTAAAATTTTTCTTGAATAAGGTAGTCTCAATGGGCCATGTAGACATAGACCTGATCATGCCATGCCCAACTTGGAGGAAAAGGAGAATTGGGGGAGACTGAGTGGCAAAGATACTGGACCAGTTTCTCCTGAAAGAGGAATCGTTGAGAATAATTATGGTATTCATACATTGGGTTATAGAAGGTAGAGATTAAGATCACCTTCCTATCCTTTTCGAACTAATTGGTCGTAATAAGAAGCCAAGATCCCCTTTCAAATTTAACCCTTCTTGTTTGAAGGATGAATCCTAAAATGATGCATTTCATTAAACTTGGAGGTTGGTTGACGAGGAGTTGGGAAGAGACAAAGTCTTCCTCTTCATGGAGAAGCTCAAGTTAATGAAAAATGTCTCCGTAGATTGCGCAAAAAGGAAGATATAGGCCGAGGATGAATCCCTTCGCAAGATTGGAGAGGAACTAGATCGACTCGAAAAGCCGAAGGAAGATGGATATGAAACTAGTAATAAAAGGGATAGAATCAAGTTTCTAGAAAAAAATCGAACGAAAATCTTGTTGGAAAAGGAATATGAGTGTAGACTCAAAAGTCATGTAATCTCATTGACAGCGAGAGATGAAAACTAAAAATTCTTCCAGAACTTTGCAAAAGGAAGGAATAACATCAACTCTATCTCAGGCATGAAGACAAAGGGAGTGAAAATAGAAAAATCCTTCGAAGAGCTATCCATTTTGGGAAGAAATGATTTTAAAACCCTCTTCAATGCCCTAGTTGAAGCATCTATTACAATAATTATCTGAGTGGCGCAGTTTTTCCCCCACTATGCAAAGGAGGAGGAAAAAGAAAATATTATGCAACCTGTGTAAAAAGAAGAGGTGGAGGAGATCCTAATGGAAATGCAGAAAGACAAAAACCTAGGCCTAGATGGGTGGACTATGGATTTTTTTCAACATTTCTTCGAGACTCAGGGGGAGGAGTTGGAAGGGCTGGTCGAAGAATCTAGGGTCAAAGGGTTCATCTACCAACCATTTAATTCAAATTTTTTGGCTCTGATCCCCAAGAAGGAGGACCAAAAATATTTTGAGGATTTAAGACCCATTTCTCTTTGTAACTGTATTTATAAAGTCATAGCAAGGTAATTTTTGTTCGGTTAAATCCCAACCTATCTAGGAACTTCTCAAAGGAGCAGTTTGGGTTCCTGGATGGTAGGTAGATCCATGAAGCGGTTGGAGTGGCCCAAGAAACGCTTCATAGTCTCAAAAGGAATGGGAAAAAATGATTTGTCATTAAAATTGATGTATCCAAAGCATATTACTACATAATATCACTTTATCTTTGACTTCTCCTCACCCATATGGGGTTCGAGATCACTCTTATCAACTGGGTGATGGGATCCATCTCAAACATTATTTTTGTAATTCTGATTAATGGGGCAGCTCCACCATTTTTCTAGGGTATGAGAGGCCTCCGTTAAGGGTGCCCCATTTCTCCTCTTCTCTTTCTCTTAGTAGCACAAGGTCTCATTCAGATGATCCTTGAAGCAAGAGGGAGAGGAGATACCAAAGGGATTGAGGTAGCTGTAAAAATCAACATAACCCACTTATTGTTCATTGACGACATCCTTTCGTTTTGCTTGGGTATTAGGCCATAAATCTGGTATATTAAAGATATTCTAGACCTTTTCCTTAAAGCAACGGGACTCAGTATCACTGGTCAAAAATCCTTGGTATCTATTGAAGGTTTCTCAAGGGTGGAGGCTGAAAGGATTACAAAAGAGCTCCCCTTCGAATAAAAAAATGTGTCAGCCAAATTTAAATATATGCAATACTTTCTAAAACCCGATTCTTATAGGACTTGGGATTGGCACTGGTTGGTGGCAAATATTGTAACCAGAATAAAGCATTGGAGTTTTAAATGGTTATCTAGGGCGGGAAGACCAGTTTTGATAAAGTCATTTTTTTTCACAATTCCTTTTTACTAGACCACCCTAACATTGGTGCCTAAATGAATCCTCTCAAAAATAAGGCGCATCTGTGGAATATTCCTATGGTTAGGGTCAAAGGAGGATTTTTTTCTACCTTCGATGGCTTGGGAGAAAGTGGCCTGCCCGAAGGAATGTGGAGGATGGGGTATTAAGGAACTCACTACTTTTGCACCATCCCTGCCAGCAAAAATGGGATGGACATTAATCTCTATGGATAATATTTGTACCTCGGTCATTAAAAGGAAATATATTGACAAAGTTCCATTTAAATAATGGCTCAAATCATAGTTCAAGAGACACCCACAGGCTTCAGATGTATGGAAAGCTATGTTGGAATCAAAAAACATCATTGAGCAAGGGTTGGGTTGGCATGTAGGGGATGGAGATCAGGTCAGAATTGGGCAGGATCCCTGGGTGGGTTACAACAGGGCCTATGATCTCTCTATGGATTTGATTGACCATATCCAATAAAGGGATACATCACCTTAGTCAAATTGACCTTGTAGGTCAATCCATGGTGTGGGGACAAGCGTGGAAAACAGGAGAGGATTTACAAGTTGATGATCAGTAGTTGGAGGATTGGAGAGGGTTTATTATGGAACTTCAAAGATCAAATGTTCGCGTTCATGGGCATCTGGACTCGTTGAGATGGGTCCACTCCCCCACATGGAAGTATGCTTCCAAGTTCGGATACAACTAGCTAATGTCATAAAAAGGGTGGGATGATCCTTAATGACAGTACAAAGTTTTATGGAAAATTAAAGGTCCGGCAAAATTGAGGCTCTTCTTCTGGTGCATTCTTAACAACAAAGTTCCAACTTGGGAAAATATACAGAAAAGAACCAAGATAGGACCTGGATGGTGCTCTCTATACAAGCGAAATGAGGAATCTATTCTCCAACTCTTCCTTATTTTTCCTTTCAACAAAAAAAATCTAGGCAGAATCCTTGAGATTGTTAAATCTCAATAAAACCTAGGGAGGGCCATTCATTCATGATGCTTGGCACTCCTAGTGGAATGAATCCAACGATGATAGAGTGAAAAATATTTTGTTTATTGTCTCCTGGGGCACCTAGATTGCTCAGAACAAGGTCATCTTCTGGGACAAGTTTTTCCCATCAGAGCTCTTAGCATTGGAAGGGGTCTCAATTTTTGAGAATATCCCCTGATCAATGCAAATAAAAAAGAGAGGGTTGCCAGGGTAGAAGAGATCAGAGGAGATATCCCTTGGCATACTTTGACGGTGCCTTGGACCCCCAAAACATATGCGGATCAGGGATCACTACCCATTTCCCTTCTGGGAAGATTTTAAAAGCCTCAGTGGGACTGGGAACAGGAACTAACAACTTCATAGAACTTCAGTCCCTAAAAGTCCTTCTCTGCTGGCTTACCCACCTAGGTGTGAGAAAGGCCTAGATCTTTGGAGATTCTTTGAATATCATCAAATTGTTTAATGAAGAATTTAGATGTCAAAATTATATGTTGCTTCCTCTATTAGAAGAAGTTTTAACTTGAAACAAATTTTTAACAAACTCTTTGTATGTCATATCTATAGGGAATGGAACATGGATGCAGACCTCCTTTTTAAGGAGGGTGTACAACAGGCTATGGGAATCTGGTCCATAAAACAATTTGAAGGGGAATCGATCTGCTCCTTGGATCAGCCGCCCTATTCTCATTAACAGGATTCGACTCGATTCTGCGAGACACAACTTTCTCTGTGTCCGTTGGTTTTTCATTACTTCTTATTGCAAACTGAGCTTTGTTACAACGGGTCAGGTCCTGCAAAAACTTTTCTGGTGTTACTTGGCCTAGATGTCTTTTTGTTTCTAAACAATAATAAAAACCTTAAGTTTTTTTTTTTCCTATTTTACGGGTTGTTTTCCTCTGCTGAAAGAAGCCTGGCTTGTTAAGCTGTTTAAAAATTTCAAACTTTAAAAGAAAAAATTAAACAAATGGTTCTTGTTTTCCTCTCTCGTTTCCCTGTGTGGGCTTTTTTCTTGTTGTATAGAAGGCTCGGGGTTCCGAAAGTGGCGCAGTTATATATGGTATTTTCACTACTATATGGGATGGGAGGAAACACGGCTATGTCTTTTTATACAACTCGGTAACTCTGTCGCTCTTTCTTAGTTCTTACTGGATACAGTGTTTTGAATGCCATAGAGCATATACTTTATGATGTTTGATTTTCTCAATAGAAAATTCAACTTTTTCGTTGGAAAAAAAAAACTCTAAATTTAATATTAAACCTAAATAATATTTAATTTAATATTATATGTAGATATTAAATTTAATATTTCAAATTAGAACTTAATAATTAAAAATTTAAATTATTAAATGTAAATATAAAACTTAATATTTCACAATCTAACTTGAATATTTAAAAAATTAAATCCAAATAGATAAAAAAAAACTAAAAGTTAGTTTTTGATTTCTACGAAAGTGCAATATTATTAACATAACTATATTTTAAAATCAATGTAGATCTAAGATTTTTTTTTTTCTAACTTATTTAAATTCGGGGAATGTGAAATGTATATATCTCTTTTATTTATTTGGATTTTAATAAAGCTCGAAAATACTATTTATATAGATTTGGTTTAAATATTATGAAAATTATAGATTTGAGGTTTTTGCTATTTGTATTATGTGTAGAAAAAATATAGATTTGAGGTTTTTGTTATTTGTATTATGTGTATAATTTTTTTGTTTGAATTTACATTTTGAACTAATTTTTAGTGGTTCATTAGCACAATATATTAACGATGATAATAAACCACAGAGAAAGGTTCGAAACGTCGATTCAAAAAATAATAGATGTGATGAATCCACAAAATAATCCTACACATTATGAAAATGCAAAAACATTTGAATTTTTGTATTATTTAAAAATATTGGCTTTGAATTAAATGAAGATTTAAAACCTAATTTCTTCTCATTCTTGGAAGCTAATTATATTATGGTGCTATTTGTTAAAGATATCATTTGTACTTCTAGAAAAATATAAAATATATTTGTAAATTGATTATAAAATATATTTGTAAATTGACTATAAAAAATAACTTACAACCATAATGTAAAAACCAAACTATTTTCTACAACATTGAACAACAAAATTATTTTCTACAACAATAATATTTATTTACAAATTATATATAACATACATGCTTATATCATAAAAATAAATTTGCTACACCAACTTATAAACACATTATTTTCTTGCAATATAAATGTATATGTATAAACTACATTATTTACATTTTACACCAACCAATCCTACCGCACAGTAAAGTATTCTATCCTCAACTTAACTAAATTACCATCGATTATATTACGTAACTATATTCATCATGGGCTACTTAATATTGTTGTCCAACCTCTAACCTAAAGTTCCAGCTGGCTCCTCTAATCACGAGGCATTAAAAATTCACATTCATATCGCATTTACATCATACGTAAAAATATTTATGTCAATCCATCTGCTGGTTTAAAGTTATCAAGTCATTCAGCACGGTAATCATATTTGATGATAAGTTTAATGAATATGTTACTTAAAGTCTTGTCCTTCTCGTTAGCTTACTTTTATGATGGGTAGATGTACAACCTCTCCACCGTAGTTCTTATTCTCCCGCATCCGACGGTGGTCACGTATTAGGGTTTTTGGGGTAATAACCACCTCGTTAACCATCTCTTCACTGTTCTTTTGGTATTCTGCCTCAGCGCTCTGTGGCGGACCTCTGTCTATGCAAAAATCCCTTGTCAAGCTTCTACCATGGCAAAACAGTTCTATCGCAATCATTTCTTTGGTAATTCTGGCAACACAATTCTACCACAGTCTCCTTTTTGGTAAAATATCCAACATATTTAGATTCCTCGGGATATTATAATCGCTATTGTGTTTCCTTCGGTAATAACCCTATATTTTATTTATTCTTTACGGCATAATGTTTCTCTGAGAGTTTGAAGTTGAAACATTACTTAAAATAATATTTATCTTACCTTTGGTTTTGTACTATTAGTTACCTTCACTAGCAAATCTCACCCACATTCTCTCTTTGGAACAAGCTAGCTTGGTTTACGCATCATCAGTGGTAGAAGGTAATACCCTTATTCATGGTAGCATTAGCTTCTAGCACTGATAAGGATTGTTTTCGTTTTATTTTCTTTTACCAAACATTTATCCCACAACTCTAACATACAGGATTGCGGTGCTAGGTTCTTGGTCGAAGCACCATCATAGGTAATTATAGTAATCCTCCTACTATTATTTTCTTATATTATTTTCTGCATTTTTACATAGGTTAACAAGGTTTTAATCCATTTTTGCTACTCCTTGCAGGTAAAATCGTTTATATGGTGTTTTATAGTTGGATGAAGATTATGGTTGTAGTTTGTTTTCTTCTAACTTGACTAAACCTTTCTCTTTTCATTCCAAACAAGTACCCTTCCATATGTTTGGTTCGGAACTCAAAACCTCGACTTGAGTTTCCTGATTTCCTAAATATCTCTCTATTTTCTATCATTTGTAATTTTACTTGCATGCCATGCCAAGGTTGCATGCTGCTTTTTCTATTAGGTTCTGTTGTAATAATTTTACTCAATCAGTTCAAGGGTATCCTGTAGCGCAGTCTTGCATATTTATTTGAGTAAGAGAGCGATTCTTGTTTGATATACGATACTATAGTATATTAATAGAGTTATTGGCAATGTCTATTTATCAATTTTCTCCACTGAGTACTGTTATTATTTTGCTCAAAGATAAATTGGAAACAGTTATCTCCTGTGTTGTAGTACTATGTGAACTAATGTGTTTATGGTAATATTTGTTCTATAACTAAACTCTTTGATGATACATTCAAGAATTATTTGCTTGTATTCATAAAATTTTGTTTTGGGTTTGAATGTTGATCCAGTTCTGAGTTACGAAATTTTTAGAATAATATAATATCATTGTTTATATTCATAAATTAATAATAATAGTATTCTTGCCAGAGTGTTTCTTGTTCAAGATTGCCTAAGAATAATTCTACTGTACCTACTTATTTTTCCATAGCATTTCTTGTTTCATCTTCCTGAAGTTGAACAATGTCAATACAATTTACAGTTCGGTAGAAAAGATTTTATATCAAGTTTATTTTCCATATTTATGTTGTTAATACGGTAATTTACATTCTTTCAGAAAGAGTTCACCATATACAGTTTGGTTCTCGACAGTACTTTAACTATATATTTTTAGTCCACTTCTACGGTGAATTTCTATTTCTCATATAATAATATTTCTTTAATTTAAAACTCAAATTTTCTCTTTTTCTTTCTGTAATTGGTTAGCCCAAATACTGGACCATTTCTGTCCGTGTAATATCATAGGAAGCAGAGAGAAAACAACAAAGAACCTTTCTTCGAGGGTTCTATGTTAACATCTCTTAGTGCTACAAATTTTTAATAGTGCTTGTTTTACCTATTTGTCTTATCTGTAATAGAAAATAAAGCATGTACTGATTTTCTACTTCATTACACCTACATGTAACTCTCTGCATAATCCATAATTTTAATAACAGAAAAATAAATACTTATATGTCCTTCGTTTCTCTGACTGATATTTTCCTCCCTACCACAAATGTGGATATCACGTCCTCACTCTCCCCCGTGCTCCAAGTCTGAGCTTTGTAGTTAACAGAAATTTTTAGAAGAGACCTCAGGACAATTTGGTCCAGTCTTCAATTCCATTAATATCAGAAATTTGGAGTATTCCACTAGTTAGCACCAGTCCAGGATTTCTTCTCCAGAATTTTCCTTCTCTACTTACAGAATAGACCCCCCATTCCTCATTGGGATAAACCTTTATCCTCATAGGTTGGGGTAACTGTTTAAAATGATTCTATTTTAACTAACTCTCAGTTCTTGAGTTACTTTTTTTTACCATCAGTCTACTACTCTTTTATCAAAATCACTTCCATAATTAATTCAATCAAGATTAATTTTCTGCTCATAATATGTTGTAAAACTAAAATAAAAATAAAAGTAACAGTAAATGTCTTAATGTCTTAATAACATATCATAATCATCAGTTAGCAACAAGCCAACTATTACAACTTCCCCCCTGGAAGTGAACACCGTCCTTGGTGTTCTCATTCTGCTCTAGCAAATAACTCAGGGTACGCTTCCCGAACAAAGGCTTCATCTTCCCAGGTAGCTTCATTTGGCCGAAAGTGCTTCCATTGCACTTTAACCTAGGTGATGGCTCGTTTCCGGAGCATGATTTCTCTCCGATCGATTATACATTGAGGCTCGACTAGAAGCTCTCCGTCTGTTTCGACCTGCAATCAATGAAGTTGAATTATTTTCCTTATAAATTTTTGCATTTTATTCAAGTCTGGTATCCATATCCTACTTGAATACTCTGCTAATGGATTATATGCTTTGGATCGTGAATGTTTCGTTTCAATAATGATACGTGAAAGACATTGTGCACTCGGATATGACTAGGCAAGGCCAATCTGTAAACCATAGGTCCTATCCTTTCCAATATTTTAAAAGGGACGTAAAACCTGGGAGCCAGCATGGCACATGAGGCCCATCTTAAGGTGATTTTATTTAGCTTAATCCTTAAGTACACATGGTCCCTCACCTAAAACTCATGATAAGTTCTTTTCTTATCTACATACACTTTTTTCCTATCCTGAGCTGCCTTCAAATTTTGTCGGATCTTCTTTACTTCTGTCTCCATTTAAGCTAGCATGTCCAGTCCAGTCATTAACTTGGTTCCTGGGAAACTCCAATTAATAGGAGTTCTACATTGTCACATGTATAAGGCTTCGAACGAACTCATATTAAGGGACTCCTCATATCCGTTATTGTATGCAAACTCCACTAGGTGTAAATACTCTTCCCACCTAGTTCGTTGTTGCATTACATACATACGTAAAATATCCTCCAGGATTTTATTTACTCACTCCGTTTGTCTTTCCGTCTACGGATGGTAGGTAGTACTAAAATTAATTTGATTCCCCAATCCTGTGAACAATGTTTTCCATAATCCTGAAGTAAACTTCACATCCCTCTCAGATATGACAGTATTTGGGATACCATGTAGTCTAAACATCTTGCGCATAAATATATCTACTATTTGCACCGTCTTATAATTGGATTGCACTAGTATAAAGTGTGATGATTTGATTAATCGATCCACCACTACCATTATATATTCATTATGCTTCTTGACCTTGGTAATCCAGTGATAAAGTCTAAATATATCACCTCCCACTTCCACTGAGGCACTAGTATAGGTTGCATCAGTCTGACTGGGTGTCAGTGCTCCACTTTCACGTGCTAGCATTCTAAACACTTGTTTAGATATTTTGCAATATCTGTCCTCATACCTGGCCAGAAATAATTCTTCCTTATTGTTGTTAGAATTTTTTGATACCCGGGATGTACATAATACTTACTTCAATGATTCTCATTTAGAATTAGTTCCTTCAGCTCCAATATTTTTGGAACAAAAATCCTCTTCTTGAAAGTTAGCAACCCATCGGTATTAATTTCGTAATAAACAATTTTTCCTTGTTTTTTGAACTCCTCTACTTGCTGCTACATAAAATGGTATTTAGGATCTCTCTCAACTTCTACTTTTATTTGCTCCGAAAATCTGCACTCAACCTAATTATAGTAAAAATCATAAACACCATGCAATTTCTACTTAATGCATCAGCTACTCTATTCTCCTTACCCTTTACATGTTGCATATAAATGTCAAACTTTCTCAGGAAGTAATTCCACCTTGCCTGGCGATAATTGAGATCAACTTGTTTAAAATAGCTAGTTAAGCTGTTATGATCAGTTTTGAGTACAAATATTTTTCCAAGCAAGTAGTGCCTCCAAACCTAGAGTGCATGCACTACTGTTGTCAGCTCCAAATCATAAGCTGAGTACCACTGCTCATGCTCCTTTAATTTTCTTGATTCATAGGCAACTACTTTACCCTCTTGTGACAAAATTGCCCCAACTCCTTCTTTACACGCATCTATGCATACTTCAAACTCTTTATCAGGATCAGCTACCCTTAATACTAGAGCTTTAGTCAATAACAATTTCAGCCTTTCAAAACTATCCTCACATTCCTTCGTCCATTTAAATATTTTTCCTTTTTTCTGTAAGGAAGAAATTGGGAAAGAAATTTTTGAAAACTCTTCAATAAACCGCCAATAATAACCAACCAAACCCATAAAGGATCAGATGTCTGCCACATTTTGAGGTACTTTCCATTCCATAATCATTCTGATTTTCTCCGGGTCAACTGCAATACCTTTAATAGAAATAACGTGACCAAGATACTATATTTATTCATTGAAGAAATCACACTTGCTAAACTTAGGATACAACTGATGCTTGCGTAACATTTCCAGCACTATCCGCAGATGCTCTTTATGCTCTTCTGCATTCTTAGAATAAGCTAAAATGTCATCAATAAATATTAACACAAAATTATCCAGATAGGGGTGAAATACATCATGCATTAGCCTCATAAAGTTTTTTGGTGCATTAGTCAACCATAAAGGTAGCACCACAAACTTGTAGTGTTCGTACCTAGTACGAAAAGTAGTTTTATGTATGTCTTCATTCTTTATCCAGATCTGATGGTATCCCGACCTTAGATCTATTTTTGAAAATATTGTTGCTCCCTTCACTTGATCAAACAAATCATCAGTTCTTAGTAGAGGATATCTATTTTTAACAATCAATTTATTAAGTTGGCAGTAATACATGCACATTCGCATGGTTCCGTCTTTCTTCTTCACAAATATCACAGGTGATCCCCAAGGGGATACACTTGGTTGGATGTACCCTTTATCCAATAATTCCTGCAACTGCATCTTCAATTTGTTTAATTCAAGGACACTCATTCGGTATGGTATCCTTGAAATGGGAGGTGCTCCAGGTATCAACTCTATGGTAAAATCAATGTCTCTTCTGGGTGGCCAACCTGGTATTTCCTCTGGAAATACGTCCATAAACTCTTTTACTATCAGAATATTTTCCATTATTGGAGCCTTTTCTTCGGAATTAGTAAAGCCCACTTGAATGGAATATAATTGGCATCCTTTCCTCATGCACTTACCCATTTGAGATGCTATAATTGGATGTAGCTGTAGAGGTTTCTTTATACCTTGAATTTCCTTTTGGGCTTCATTTTGCATTCTGTAGTATATAAATTTTTCTTTACAATATACCAACGTCCATTGCTTCTCCAACTAGTCCATACCAAGTAGCACATCATAAGAACCCAAATGTAATATATTCATATCCATAGTTAGTTGTTGTTCACTAATTTCTAATGCACAGTTCATAATTTAGGCACTAACTTACCGCTTTTCTCCCGTGGCTAACTATACCAGCCATGGATTTCTGAATTTTTGACATTGCAATTTACAAATTTCTACTACTTTGGGACTTACATAGCTTAAACTTGCACATGGGTATACAAAAATAGAAACAGGTTGAGATAGTGATTTTGGATTATCTCCTTATAGGTTTACTCACATTTATGGTGTAGAAACTCATTGGATGAAGAATCAAATTCAGCATCCAACGAGTATTATTTTTTAGAATACCCAAATTGGTGAAAATTGAAAATACATTAAAAAAGTGCACGTTCAACACACTTTTTTAATGTATTTTCAATTTTTATCAATGTGGATATTCTCATAAGTATGTTTAATGGGTACTCTTCAGATGTGGAATTTTATTCCACTACAGAATTTGATTCTGCATCCAATGAGTATCTACACTTGAAATTTGAGTTTTAACCTATAAGGATATAAGCCAAAAATACAATTAATTTTTTTTCTTCTTTTAGCTCTGAAATTCATAACTCTTATTTTATTATTTTAACTATTATTTTATAATTTTTCCTTAGGAGACCACTTTTAGGCTGAAATTTCTTCTCATGAAAGAATTTATAAATTTGGTTGAAAATGAGACAGGCAAAGCCATTAAAATTATCTGCTCAGATCAAGGAGGAGAATACAGAGTTGAGAAAAATACTGCAAAAATCATGGAATGACATAACATTTTACAATACCCCACACTCCACAACAAAAATGGGGTTTTATAAAGAAAGAAAAAAACATTGTTGGAGTGTGCACATAGGATGATGAAAGGTAAGAACCTATCCAATGGTTTTTGGGAAGAGGAAATTAGTACTACATTTTATTTAAAGAATAGAAGTCCAACTAGGTGTCTTGATCTCAAGACTCCATTTGAGGCTTGGTATGGTTTTAAACTTACATTCAATCACTTGAGAGTATTTGGTTCTAGATATTTTGCACACATTACTAAGGAAGATCAGAAGAAATTGGATGGTAAGGATATTAAAAGAATATTTGTAGGGTATTTTTCTTATTTAAAAGAATATAAGATGTTTAATCCATCTACTCACAAGGTATTTGCGAGTAGAAATGTTATCTTACATGAACAAGTTGATGAAAGGAATAATAATAGAAGTTATGAGGAATGGCACGTCTTTAGTGATTGATGACAACAATGAGGAAGCAAAAGAATGTCATTTACAACAACAAAAATAGAAAGAGGAATCTAGTCATATGGATACATTCAATAGTGGAATTTCATTCAAATGTGAGAAAGAAAGAACATGGGACATAATTGATGCAAGTCCCCTAGAACGGATATGAGGACAACAGAATCATTTGCCTGCAAGGTACAAAAACTATGCTCTTATGAATATTATTTTAAATTTTGTTGAGCCCATGAATTATAATGAAGAAAATCATTATGATGAATGGAGATTAGCTATGATTGAAGAATATGAGTCCATAATAAAATATAAAACCCGAGAATTAGTTGAACTCCCAAAAGGAAAAGATCCCATAGGTTGTAATTGGTTATATAAACCTAATTTTAATGTAGATGGTAGTGTAGACAAGTATAAAGCTAGGCTTATGAAAAAATGGTACTCACAGAAAGAAGGGATTGATTATGAGGAAACTTTTTTTCCTCTAGCTAAGTTAAATACTATTATGTTGTTAATAGCTCTAGCTACAAAGTACCATTGAAGCTTACACCAGCTAGATGTAAAATCTATTGTTATAAATGGAGAGTTAAAGGAATAAGCTTATTTAACACAACTTGAAGGATTCATTAAAAAGGGGGAGGAACACTTGGTCTATAAATTAAAGAATACATTGTATGGCCTGAAATAGGCTCCTAGATCTTGGTATGAGAAAAAAGACTCTTTCTTCTTACATCATGGTTATAAGAGAAATAAAAATGATCCAAATATGTATAGCAGATTTGATTCAATGGGGCAGATTGTGTTAATCTCCTTATATGTTAATGATTTAATTGTTATTAGAAATTATGATGAATTGGTTCAAGAAATTAAAGTGCATATGGCACAGGTATTTGAAATGAAGGACCTTGGAGAACTACATTATTGTTTGGGCGTTGAAATATAGAGGGATTCTAAATAGAATTTTGTTACTTAAAGAAATTATGTCAGGGAATTGCTGAAGAAATTCATAATGGATCAGTGTGAAGTTGCTTCAGTACCTATACAACATATTGTTAAATTTCAAAATGATGATGGTTCTAATGAGGTGAATGCTACATTGTACAAAATATTTCTTGGAAATTTGATTTATTTGGCTACAACCATGCCTGAATTACCATATTCAGTCAATCTGTTGAGTTAGTTTATGACAAAACCTTTTCAAAATCATTGAGTGGCAACAAAAGGTGTTCTAAGGTATCTTAAAGGAACTATAAATTTTTTCATTAAATATATTGATTCTTTTGAGGTTAAATTGATAGGTTATTCAAATTCATATTGAGTTAAAAATCTGGATGATAGAAGATCTATAACATGGTATGATTTAATTATTGAGTCTAAGGTAATTTCTTGGAACAATGAAAAGTAGAGTATTGTATTTTTATCATCAGCAGAAGCAGAGTATCAAGTTGTATGTGCAACTACTTGTGAAGCGATTGGGTTGATAAGACTTATTCATGATGCAGGAGAAGAGAAAAATGTGACAACCAAAGTTCAATCAAGCTGGAAAATAATCTTGTTTTTCATAAAAAAAACATATAGATATTTAATTTCATTTCGTTAGAGAAAAGGTTTAGTCCAAAGAGATTTTTTTTAATATTGTAACACCAGCGAAAATGCAGCTGATATCTTCACCAAACCTCATGGAAATATCAAATTTGAATTGTTTAGGGAGATGTTAGGTGTGCAAGTGCATCCTTTCTCCATTAAGGAGGAGAGTTGAAATTAATGGAGAAAGCTTGTTTCACGGTTGTGTGTGTCTTAGTTTAGACTTAGTTCCTATTTTCTAGGATATAGTTTTGATCTGCCTAAATTGAATGTAATCTTATTTATTTCTGATTTTTACGATTAATGGAATAGGGCAGTACTGCTTGAGAAGTCTCCAAATGTAACTTGTCTCGCTGTAAATTGCTAGTATCATATTGCAATTTTTTATCTAATTGGCATTCCAATTTTGCAGAACAGAATTAACCAAAATTAACCAGTTTTTTATCTGATTTGTCTTATATTGCAGAACAGAATTAACCAGAATAACCTTCTGTTTTTTTTCCATGAAAAGAGCTCAGAATTTTCATGGGCAGACAATTCCTTTTTAGCTAACCTAAAGTTTGCAACCATAGAAAGAACGCTGAATGATTTACGAGTTTCCACTTCCAAAGAAGACCAAGAAACACAGCAGAGGCCATGTTATTACAACTAACGAAGTCGAATTGAGATATTTAACCTATCAGTGACTAATGTAATGAAAATGACGCCCATGTAGACTACGGTCTCATTAAGAGAGGTTATCAAGCCTGTGCCTCAATTGGAAGACCTACTCACGATTATCATGGAATCCACGCATGCTTTTTTATTTCCAAGATATATTTATTTGTTTTAGTTTTCAGTTTTATTTATTTATTTATTATTATTGAACATTTTTTAAGCTTCAGTTATTCTACATTCTTTGACTTTGGCATTTGAATTAAAGACAAAGACATGTGGTGGAATGCAATAATATAATCAGGTCAATATTAAAAAAAAACGTTTTTTAAAAGAGTCTTTGTCACTAATTAAAAAAAAGCGACGTATTCTACGTTGAGTTTCGAATGGTAATGATCAGAGAGAGAGCCTCGTATAAGGATATTGATAATAGTGCACACGATTGCGTGGGAATCTTCAATTTTTTCATTCAGGAGCTAATTGACATGGGATTACATGGCAATATTCGGCTTTTTCATTCACGAGCTAACAGTATTAGTTTTTAAGAAGCAAATTGCTCCATGATTAAATAAAACTATTATTTTGTTTTATGGGAACTAATTATTTTTGTGTTATTCTGGATTAATGTAAGTATTTTTGTATTACTTTTTTATTAATATTTGAATAAATAAAATTATTGAATTTTAAATTTTTTTAATATTGAGATAAATGAAATAATTGAATTTTAAAAATTACATATATTTTTAAAAATAAATAATAATAATAAATAATTGTGATTTATATCATGTTTTATCGAAAACAACGGGAATAAAAAACCATAAAGTCCAAAAAGAAGCATGAGTGAGAAGATCGTGCATAGTTGTTAAGAGCATGATTTTTTTTTTAAATGGGGTAATAGATTGTGCTTGTCTAGATGATAAGACATCTTATTTCTCCACTATGTTATAATTTATAGTTTATTTTTAAAAAGATTTTTGGGAATTTGTTTAGGCATGTGTATACATATTTGTAAGTAGATAGCTATCTAGTTTTATATTAAATATTTTTCTGAAAATTATTTATGTATATACATTACGGAATAAAAAACATGAATAGCATATAATTATTAAAATTGGTTTATTGAATACAAAATTATATTATATATATTTTGTTAAGCGTTATTTAATTTAAATAAATAAAAATAGGTTTTTTTTTAATCAAAATAATTGACAATCGAATTAGTTTAATCTCATACTATAACATGGGATGGATTCCGATAATTACTACTATACTCCAACAACTACTACTATATTTTTGAGGATTATGACTCTTTCTCCTCTTTATAGATCTTACTGCGGAGAATTTGGAACTTGCTTTTTTATTTTTGCACCAACTCATATCATACTGATAACCAAAAACAATTGAGATAAGAATAATTATATATATAAAGAGTATGTAAACCATGTTTTAAAAATACAATTGGACAAAACGTGTCGTACACGGATTGGATTATTGTTCCTTCCTCATCTTACGGAGAGGAAACCTGAAACATGGATGCTAGAAATAAGGTACATGCTCCAAGTCCAAAACCTCATTTAAAATTGAAAAGACCTAATAACAACCACGTCATCTACCCAACCCAATTAGATATATATGTATTGGCTGACCAAGTAAATATCAATCAAGATCGAGTCGGCAGCTTCTACAGATGAAGAGATCGCTATCCCGACCTCAATCTTGATTTGTGTATGAACTTGCCCTCTAATTACATTTAATTCCTTTACGTTATTGTACTATTTGGATTGGGTCCATGTTGAGACACTAAACACAGTGAATGTGCTGGAAACGGCGTCAGTTGGTTGGGCTTGGTTCCGCAAATTAAGTCGTGGATCCAATAACGCCAAACATTACTACTACTATTCAGCGACACAGTTTAGCCATACAACTGGAAAGCCATCAGCCAAATCCGGTTGCGTAGCCAGGAAACCTTTCAGCTTCCGATGCGGTTGAGGCTCTAAGTGACCAAGATATCCACCAGGAGCAGGAGCAGAGCAGCAGATTTGAAACCGAACCGAATTAGAGTTTTCCGAATTAATCTTTGTATTGAACCGAATCAGCGAATTTACGTATTATTTTCGTTGGTACGGCCGAACTTAGTAACTATGCTTTAGTATGATTTTAATGTTGGTGTTGTGTATGTATGTCTTTGAAGACAGTGGCCTTGCTTGTCTGAAAGTGAGTATACGTAAAGAGTAATTCGTAATGAACTTGGTGGCACTTGAAGTGAATCATATGGTAATCAATTCTATTATTATTACTAGTAAAGGTTGAGTGAGACTATTGTGTACTCTTGCGACTCGTGTTCTTAGAATCTCTAACAACAATTTTTTGTAATAAAAAGAAGTCTTTTTTTTTAATTGTTTGAACATAATGGTTACAGTAGATTTGAAGGTCTTAAAGCCTTTTAGAAGGCATATAAAGAATTGAGTGGAAAATCTATTCAATTGGATCTTATTTCCAAGGTCCATCTCCCTTTTATCCAGGGGACAACAGACAAAATTGCACATGTCTTTCAAAGAAATAATATCTCGACTTCTTTCAAACCTCTCTGCACTATGAAAGGGGTTTACATGATTCCTTGTTCTTGTGGAACTCCCTATATAGGAGAAACGAGGCAATCCATTAGGTAGAGAGTTAGGGAGCAGGCTGCGAATATTAGACATAATCCATGTCATACCTCAGCTCTTGCTGAACATGTGGAAAAATCTTGCCAAAATTTTGCCATCATGTTTGTATTGAAGACTCAAAGGTCGTTGCTAAGGTAGATCACTTTCACCATAGGAAATTAAGAGAGGCTATTGATATTGAATGACATACTAAGAATCTCAACCGCCATGATGGTTGGAAATTAAGTAAGAGTTGAGCCCTGGTTCTCGCCATGTAATATTTGTTTTATTTATTTGTTTCTTTATTTATTTTTATTTTTATTTTTATTTTTTATTTTTTATTTTATTTATTTATATTTATTATTATTATTATTATTACTACTTTTTTAATAAAATTTTTTACTCCTCCCTAGTGGCTTGTGAGATCTCTTTTCTTATTTATTATTTTTATTAGATCCTTTTGTTTATTTATTATTTTAGATTTTTAATTTATTGATTTATTTGATCCAATAATAAAATAAATTATTTATTTTGTTTTGTCAAGCAAAAATTTTAGCCCTCCCCTATTATTTTATTTTATTACCTATTATATTTATTTATAAACCTTTTTTCTTAAATTTTATTTAATTTACTTATTTATTTAGTTATTAAAAAAAAAAAATTGCCTCTCTCTTATTCCTTTTTAGGTCCCTTAGTTTATTTTTATTTTAATTAATTTATTGATTTTCTGAACAATTAATTAAGTAATTATTTATATTTTAAACTAAAATCTTTTCCCCTCCCAAATTATTAACCCAATTGTCAAAAAAATATATTTATTTAATTAGTTAATTTATTAACTAACTTTCTAATGGCAGCTAATTCCAGGCAATGATACATCTCCACTATTTAATTGAGATCAATTAGTCTCTCCACCTTGTCCAGAGGATGAACCACATTAACTGGTTCGAAATGTCGACCTAATCGATCACAAAAGTCTTAAATCTAAAAGTTGTTTGATATGTAAAATTCGAGTGCCCCAAAAAATTTGTAAAAGTTCTCAATCAATTTATACATTCAAAAATACATTTTAAATAAAAATATAAATCATATTCTTTCATGAAATTATTCACTATATTTCAATAAAAATATCTAATTCATATATAAATTAAATTATGCCTATATATAAAATAAAAACACAATTTTATTTATTTTTAAATAATAAAATTACTTTGTTCCCGTTTTATATATTCTTCCCTTTCTTAACATCTAGAAAAATAAATTAAGTAAGTATAAAAAGAAAATTTACTAAAAATAATATTAGATAATGATCTCATTACGCGTTTATGGTTCAAACATTTTCATATTTTCATTCCAAAGATAATGAATTGTGAGTCGTGTGACCATCGTGTAAGGGACAGAGCCTCGAGAAATTAACAATTAAGTTTGAAAGAGAATGTGAGTTTTTGTAATTTTTACTATTAATTAAAAATGGTTATTAATTAGTTAAGTTTAGATGTTTGTATGTTATAAAGTGGTCGTTAGTAATTATGATATGAATAATTTAAACTTCTTTTAATTTGTTAGGGTGATTAGCAAACTTGGTGCCTTCGCCGCATCTGGCAGTAACTGAATAGCGTGACTGCAATAGTTAGATCCCCATGATGACGTGGTGGCACCAATTATCGAATAGTAGGAATAACCCATCTTTTCTGTGACTGATGGGCCGTTGGGTAGTTTCTGGAAGATTATGGACTTTTAAGAAGGTTATTGAGGTTTTTAGTAGACATCCAAACTTTTATTATTGTTTTGAGTGGGAATTAATTTTATGTTGCAAGGTAGTAATGTTTTATTAGACTTTCAAATCTTTATTATTGTTTTGAGTGGGTAATTAATTTTATGTTTTAAGATTGGTGATTAGTTTATATGATTGATTTCCAATGAGATGATTGTGGCAATTACTCCAACACCTCTCTTTAACATATCTAGTGTCCTTATAAAACTTATCCTAATCACACTTGCAAAAATTTTATTTTCATCTCTCATATATTTTATCAAATACTTTATATGTAAACCATCCTTCAAATACTTTGTATAGAACCAATTAAGTAGTCGTTTTCTTGTAAACATTTTTTCAAACATGAAATAAAATAAGAATAATTGCTATCATTCTACTTTTAAGATACTAACTAGAATGTACACTCAATCATGCAACTTTTTTGTTTGTATTTTAGAGGTATTTTATCAAATAGTTTGTATGCAAATTGTAATAAAAAAACCTTTTATCACATTTCTTCAAATTATTTCTATGCAAATAGGCAAAGATAAGTTCAACAATACTATTGTACAAGAATTATAACATACTAAAATACTATCCCCATCCACAAAGAAACATTCTCATTGCATTATTTCATTTAAAAAAATTGCATGCAATAAATTATTAAATCATTTAGGCAATTATTCAAACACTTTTCATGCAAATTAATATAAAAAATTCCTTAACCATATAACCTAAATTATACAAGTCCAAGTTTTGAAAACTAACCCACATGATCAGTGGAATTTCCCCTCACTATGATCCAAGTTTTAGTTTCTAGAACCTCCCATATGAAAAGTTATAGCAGAAATACCAACATGACATGTTTGATGCATAAATTTAGAAGCATCCAAGAAACTCAATTTCCTCTGATCGTAACCCTTAAAATACCATGACTAGAGATCTAAAATTTGTGCCAGATGATCAACAAGATTTCCCCTCAGTAGGGTCCAAGTTCCAGCTTCTACAACCTCCCAGAAGACACATTATAGCGTAAATGCCAAAATGACTTGTTTTATGCATGATTTTAAGAGAATCCATGAAGCTCAAATTCCTATAATCATATCTCCTAAAATGTCACAACACAAAATATGATAGTTGGATCGAATGATTAATGCCATTTCCTCTCTCCATGGTCCAAGTTTCAACTTCTGGAACCTCCTAGAAGACAAATTATAGTAGAAATTCCAACATGGCCCATATAAAAATGCATTTAGGAAGCCCAAATTTCTATAATCCTATCTCCTAAAATTTCGCGACCCAAGATCTAAATATTGGACTATAGGATCATCAAGATTTCCCCTCACTATGATCCAATTTTTAGCTTCTAGAACCTCCTGTAAGAAAATTTATAGCGTAAAATCCAATATGACATGTTTACCCCATAAATCACATTTTCGCTTCGACCTTTAAACTCCAAGAATGACCCCAAAAATCTTGCTCAACTTATTTAAATGAGATGAAAATTTTAGGGCTTATATTCTATGAAGGAAATTAAAGAAAATGCAACATGTAATAAACAAGCAAGAAATGCTACTACCAAACTTATCATGCATTTTCCATACATCCCAATTGATTTGACTTCCACAACAAAGTGAATTCAAGCCCACTATACTTATTTATAATTTTAAACTTTACTCTCATAACCACCACCGAGATCAATGAATTAAATGATATAACAAAACATAATAATCACGCATATCAATAAACCATCTATGCCAAAAATTTCATTAACATATAAATAAATATTTTCCTATTCATCCAGAAAAACACTGGAAACTGAAGTGGGGTAAACCACGTTTCACCCAACCATAGGCTCAGTTGTCCTGAAATTTTCTCATTGTTGGCCACTTCATGTGATGTCTATATTCCTTGAGGAGAAATGAACTCATGGGCATTTTCACATACTCAAAAAAAGACCAGATTTTAACACCAAAAGTGAAGATCATTATCCTTCACACACACAGAGGAAAACTCATTGATAGACCTCTACGTATTTGACCAGGATCACATTTACAGATAAAGAGTAGACCACTTTCAAACCATTGGTCCAAAAGAGAGAAAATATTGATTGGCCCATTGGGCAGAGATGCATAAGGCGTAAGATTGATTGAATGTTTGACCTGATAGTGCAGAGGTATCCTGATGGATGAGGAGAAGATGTATTTTTATTCTTCCACTTACTTATGCTACATAGAGAGGCCTTTTTTGAAGGTTATGGATGTTTTTGCGACCTTCTAATCACTTTGAGAGTGAATCATAAGATAACAAATTTCACAGTATTAGAGATGAAATTCAAGCATTGCTTAACAGAGATCAAAGAATTCGTGATAGGGTAGGTAGCTCTAGTATCCTATGTAGTTGTGTGCCCAAAGTGATAGTAACACTGCAATGTTTAGATTCATATAAAACATGATGCTTCCAAAAGTATGGTTGGCCTAAAAGAACATCAAAAACTTCAAGGGGTGAAATATTTTACACAATACATCATCCTTGAATGGATTTATGCAATAACGTAGATGACACTATCGGCTATTGTGGAGATCACTCCCTTGGTGAAGCCACATAATGGTTTATGGTTACAAGTGTGGTGTTGTTATAAATTCCAACCACTTGACAACCTCTACTAAGACGAGTTTGTTTTAACTTCCACTATCACTAATGAAGTGCACTCACCTTTCATCCACATCTATGAGTGAAAGAGGAACTCGTCTTCATCTAGTTCTTTGGGATCATTTTCCTAGACCTTCGTTATCTGAATGGTAGCCCTAGTTTCTACAGCAATGAGCTCCTTCACCTTGTCTATATCTAATTTAGAATAATACTTTCAACTCAACCATGAATTACTTATTTGAGTGACATTCATTGGTATTATGTTAAAGGATCTTATGGAACTCACCCCACTTTCGCATGTCTTTATTCACCTTTCCATTGCATATGTTTGTAGCTTAAATGAGTTGTCCTAGGGTGGTCCACCCTAAACATGTCCTTTTCCCACAATTTCGGGTTGCCTTTTCCCCACTTCTACTATGAGGAATTTTCAGATCCAAACTCTTGCTTTTGATGTTTAAATTCTTCTCAATTTTGACAACATATCAATATGTCATACCTAATGAGGAGATTTCATAAAAATCAATTTCTTTCTAGATGTATTTCTATAGTTTTTTACATTACTTATGAACTATATGTCACTGAGAGTCTTTGGTACCCAACTTGGTGCAAAAAGTGTGAAGGATATTTGTGAACTCTATCACTATTTAATCACTCTCCTATCTCAAAGTGGTCCATATTGTGCACTATTCATCATAGCTTCCAATAGGGTAATAGTGTTCCTTAACAACATCCCTAAAAGAGAACCAAGTGGGTACAATTAAATAAATTTCATATCCCTCATTGGTATTTTTCTCATGATAAGTCTCCCAATAACCCTTGACATGAGAGACAAACTTGAGGAGTGGAAAGGTACTCTTCTCTCTATAAAAGAAAATGTGGACAAAGAATTACCCTTCTAGTAGATTTAACCATTTGTCTATAGCATCTGAATCTAACTGGCCTTCAATTATATGCTTAATTAATATGACTCAATTATTAGTATTCATCGAAGTATATGTGCAAAATTATTGGTCATCTATTCTTTTTTCATGCAAAGGATTCCTTAAGAAAATGTTTAATTTGAGATCTCCTACTCCCTTATCTTTCTTTTCTTCTTCCATGAGAGATCATCAGGACCATAAAGGATGGCCTTGAAAAGGTTCAAGTATTTTTACTTATACCCCCTTATGCACTAACCTTGTTGGTGACATGCACAACGAAACAAAGACATTAAAAATAAATATATAAAGAGTAGATTGATTTAAATTCACTGGTCCATATTTATGAAGGGAATTAAATGAAATATATATTTAGAAAAAAAACGGAGAGATATAGTAAAAATTGGCTTGTATTAATTAATGAAATTTTTTGAAACTGTAAAAATGCATAATGAAACAAACTTGCTTCAGTGGTGGTATCTTATCTCTGAGAAGAGATGTGATGGATACACATATTCGCTAGAGCACATTACAATGACATAAAAATGCCCTTTTTAACATATAGTAGCAATGGTAAAACCATAAACATATGAAATCCTAACCCTACGAGATGAAATTTTAAAAAGTATGTTTGCCCCAATGGGGTTACTTGGTGCATCAACTTCCTTGGGTCATAAATTTTTTATACGATATTTGTTTTGTGTGCTTGGAATCTCATTGGAAAGGTCTAACCAAAATATACGCACTTCCACTAGTCCTAGGCTAGAGATAATGGATATCACTTAGGCCTCTCTACATTAAAAGAATGTCATTTAGGGCCTCAAAACATCCATAGAAGTTCAAGACTTGAAAAACTACATAAAAAATTCGAAGTTGGAGAACTATTCTTTGAGCGAGTGGATTAGATTGGTGGCTACAAATATCCACATGGATCGTAGATTTATCCTCATCATCAATGACTTCTTCTTGCACATGTGCATTTGTAGCTAATAATGTCTTACATTTTGAAATATTTCCATGCATATTGAATTTTAGCTTGCAATTCAACTTTACTCCAATAGCGGATTTTTTGTCAAGGAGATAAAATAAGTCCTATGTATCGTTCTTCTCAACTTGTGAAATATCATCCTCCATGGTATGTAGCCATAGATCATTAGTACATGCTTCTTTAAAATTAAAAGGTTCTATCATGTACATATTAGAGAAGAGCATAATTTTCCATGTCACTTTATTTTCCTATTTGTTTCCTTTTAATTCTTCTTGTAACCTCTTCATCCAACATCTATGATGTAGGATGTGCATTATCATTTTTGTTCCCAAAGTTTTTTGTGATGTAATATATGTATGTTCCTTTGAAAGTAAACTCAGTAGAGGCGATCTTGTATTACTTACTTTGGATGGTTTAGATGGTTGGATTGTTTTTTCATTATCATCAAAGGTTAAATTCCCTATGTGAAAGGTAATCATCGTATCATCACATTCATCCTTGTTATAATATATTCCTTCATAAAATATTACATCTCTACTAACATACAACTTTTTAAAACGTGGATAATGGTTACTTTTATGTACTAATACATTAATTTGTTGAAAACAATCATTTATAGCATTGAAAATAAGTTAGAATAGGCTAAATTTAGCCTTTATTGTTTTGTATCCCACAAAAATGTCAATTATCCAATGTTAAATATTATAATGTTATATTATTAAGAAAAGAGAAAATTTCCTAAGCTTCTTATATTCTTTGTAGACTCAAAGACACAAATTTTATTATTTTTTTATCAATGGGTTGAGAGCTCATTGTAGATTTACCAAAAATAAAATCCATGGAATCATTAATCCAATGTTAATGGATTCACCATACAAAAGATGAATTTATATATTTTATATCAAATTTCAGATAGATATCATACCTTTCATAGTGTCCCATAGCTTTTGGGCTTTGAGGACTATATCTAAATAAATGGTCCCTTGGGTTTGATCTAAAGTAGGAGCCCTTATGTTGCATTATTTGCATGAGTAATATTACCACACCTCCCCCTTGACCTATAGGTTTTTGAGGCACTTGAAGAATTAGGGAACAATCTTGGGAGATATGTACATAATTTTGAGAAAGTATCAATGATTGTATTCTTTTGTCCAAATATACATTAAAATAACTATTGAGGAATGTCTGTTAGAAGTAATGGATATAAAAAATGATTATCAAACCCATGATAAAACACTAGATGATACGGAAATCCAATTCAAAGATAACTATGTTCATGCGTGTGTCTATTTCCACAAATATTTTTTCTAAAGATGTAGGTTCCTTCCAAATTAGAAACTGTGGAAGAATTACAATTAGTGAACAAATTTTCAAATAGAAAGAGATACACTATTTAGTTACCATCAAATCCTAAAGTGGGCCAAATATAAGCCTTAGCCAAAATCTTCATGTAGTTTTGGAAACTAAACTAATGGAAGAACAAAATAAACACGCATCCCTCCTAGTCATGTTTCTTTGATAGAAAAGGAATGGCTAGTGAAATTTGGGGGAATTGATCCATCATGGAGAATAGAATACATGAAAATAAATGAAAACAAATGACAAGAGCTAAGTGGTGACCAGCTAAATTTTCTCCACCGATAAAGGATGTTCAAGAAGAAAATCTAGTATGGGAATGAACAGCTTAGGAAAGAGTAATACACAAACATCAACTAATGAAAAATGTAAGGAAAGAAAGAAGAAACGGAGAAGTTTACGACAATAAAATAATAGGATCATAGCCTTTTTTGGCCAAGTTTGGCTACACTTTATGGGGTTCCTCAAATTTTAATGTAGTATCATTACATATTTATAGGTTACAATTTGGTGTAATATTACTTTAGCTATATTTTTATTTAGAGCATGAAGTTTGTGGAAGAGAAAGTCAAAACTCTACCACTTATGCAATGTAGATTGTATTTTGTTTTTATTATTTATTTTTCAATCATTATGTGAATCTTTAATTTTTATTAGGTTGAAAATATTTTTAATCCACAAAAGTATTAATTGGAAACTTTTCAAATAGAAGAACAAAAAAGATATGCATGTCCGTCCCTCCCTAGTTTAGTCATGTTTCCTTGGTAGAAAAATAATTTCTAATGAATTTTAGGGGAATCAATACATCCTATAGAATATAATATAGGAAGATCAATGCAAATAAGGGACCCAAGTTAGGCGAAGAACCATTAAATTCTCTCCACCGATAAAGGATGTTCAAGAAGAAAACCTAGTATGGGAATGAGAAACATAGGTAATTTCTGAGAGGCTCATAAAATTGTTTGAGGTGACTTTCAAGCATAGCATGAAAAGGAGTAAGTACTTCTAGCAAAAGACCAAGGAGTGATTATATGAAACCCAAGGGAAGCATCAATAAAATGGAGGAAAATATAGAAAGAGAATTGAATGTGACATGGTTTATATACCACATGGTAGTAACCTCTTTGACATCGAAAAAAATAAAGTAGAACAGGAGAACATAGAGCTAGTGCAATCGGTGAAGAATTCTAGGATGAATTGATGGTTGATTTGTATGCTAGAGAAAAATTAAATAGTCCATTATTTCACTGACATCAACTCATTAAAATAATTGAAGAATAGTTCACTGACATCAACTAATGAAAAAATTTAAAGAAAGAAAGAAGAAACAGAGAAGTTAAAGATAATAAAATAGTAGGTTGATAGTCTTGGTTGGCCAAGTTTGGATACAATTTATGGGATTCCTCCTTAAAGTTGAATGTAGTCTCATTACATATTTCTAGGTTATAATTTAGTGTAATATTACTTTAGTTAGACAAATGTAGTCTCATTGCATATTTCTAGGTTCTTATTTTGTATAATATTACTTTAGTTAGATTTTTATTTAGAGCATAAATTTTGTGGAAGGGAAAGTCAAAACTCCACCTCTTATGCAATTGAGATTGCACATTTTGTGTTGATTATTTCATTTTTTATTATTGTGTGAATTTTTAAGTTGTCTCAGGTTTCAAATCCTTTTAATCCACATAGGTATCAATTGTTAAAGCAGAATTGTAGGTGAGACTCTAAAGTATTAAAAGTATCAACATTTTGTGTTGATTATTTAGTTTTTTATTATTGTGTGAAATTTTAAGTTGTCTCAGATTGCAAAGCCTTTTAATCCACATAAGTATCAATTGTTAAAGAGGAATTGTAGGTGATTAGAAAATGTTACTCTAAAGTATTAAAGATATCAACATTTTGTGTTGATTATTTCATTTTTTATTATTGTGTGAATTTTTAAGTTGTCTCAAGTTGCAAAGCCTTTTAATCCACATAAGTATCAATTATTAAAGAAGAATTGTTGGCGATTAGAAAATGTTACTCTAAATTATTAAAAGTATCAAATGATAAGTCCCACTGATATTGGGTGGGCATGAGGGACATGAAAATAGTGCTTTCCACGAATTATCAATTATTTGATAGGGAAAAATATCATAAGAGATATCATAGTGTTCCCAAAAATATTAAGAAGGAAGTGAAAAAGCTAGAGATAAAAATGCATAGGAGGGTCAGTATGGAGAATAAGCAAGTGATAATTTAGTTATGAATAACAAAGAATAAATTGAATCATATTTTTTTTTAAAATGTTGTTAAATTTTAGGTTGTTTTATTTTGACAAAGAAAATTTCCGACTCTAAATAGATTCATATATAAATTTAATTAAAAATTATACATGCTTAAAATTGTCACTTAATGGTTTTTTGTAATTTAAAATAATAATATTTATAAACTTATAAGTATGTAAAGTTTTCATTATGCTAAAATATAAAAGCTAAATATAATAAACATATAGAATAAATGATATATCAATCATCATATCTACTTTAACAATAATCCTAGATAAATCCTAGATAACATAATAATTATTTAGATAGTTTAAATTTTAAAATAAATAAGAAATAAGAAATATTAATTTTTAAATTAAAATGAATAATATATTTCAAATTTTAATCACCAATAATTCGTATATATATAAATATTTCAATTATAATTTTTTAGTTATATTATATATTATATTATATTATATGTATATTCTTTAATTGAAATATACAATAGCATACTTCTAAAATATTTGGATACAAACCGAATATATTGTGATAAATTTTAATCCTTCTATAATTATATATTGAATTTTATTATTATTTTATAATATTTTAAATTTAAATTATTTTGAGATTTTTGATTAATTTTTTATGGTGTTATTTCAGGCCTGACGACGGCCTTCTAGAGTTTGACGAAAGCATTCCAAGTCTATATTTAATACCAAATTACTTGTTCATTTTTCTCTCAGCAAGATATGTTTGTTTTAGTTCTGACATATTTTTTATTTAATATTGTACATCGTTCAAGCTTTAGTTATTCTACATTCTTTGATTTTAGCATTTGAATTAAGACATGCAGTGGAATGCATAATATAATCCGGTAGATTAAATCATTTTTGTTTCTAAGAGTGCTTGTCACTCATAAAAAAACATGACCTATTGTACTTTGGAACATTGAGTTTCCAATAGCAACGATAATAGTGCACGGGATTGCATGGGAATCTTCATTTTTTTCATTAGCGAGCTAAGTGACCTGGGGTTGCGTGGAAATATTCAGTTTTTTCATTCACGAGCTAATGGTATTAGTTTTAAGAAGCAAATTGCCCCATTATTAATTAAAACTATGATTTTGCTTTGTTTGAACGATTTCTTTTTGTTTATCCTCGATTAATGTACATGGAGTTTTGTATTATTCATTTTTTTAATTAATATTTTCATAATTAGAATTATTGAATTTTAAAATTTTAAATAATTCATAATATTTAAATTAAAAATAGATTTTTTTTTTTAAATTTTATTAATAAAATGTGGTTTATTGTTATGTTTTTAAAACCAGAATAAGGGACCATAAATTCTTAGAAAGAGCATGAGAGCGAAGATAGTCCAGAGTTGTTAAAAGCCTTGAGAAAATGTATAATTATTAATATTGGTTTATTGGATTAAAAGTTTATCTCATATAATTATTTAGATTGGATAAAAAATTATGTATAGTTATTTTGATATTTTTTTGGTAAAAGGTTATTTAATTTAAAATAAAAAATAAAAAATTAATTTTTTTATAATTAGAAGAATTGGTAATTAAGTCTTGTATTTCTGTGATACAAAATCAATTTTGGAAGATGTTACTATATTTTTAGACTTATCTTTTATTTTCTTCTCTCTAAATCAGATTACTTAGGGAATTTGAAACTTGGATCTCTTTATTTACATAATACTTTGTATTACCACTATTGCCGATTGAATTGCACCCTAAGAATATATATATATATATATATATATATATATATATATATATATATATATATATATATATATATATATATATATATATATATATATGGCATAGATTTTACAATTGGAATTAATCTTTTCATTTTAAACATAAATTGATTGTAGGTAATTTATATGTTATTTTAATTTACTTGATGAGTGTGGAATTCATCTTTTATTAAATGTATTTAATCCATTATAATTTAAAATTAATAAAAATAATAAATAATATTATTAATATAATTATGTTTATACTCATGTTTATTTTGGAATATTGCTTTCATAATTTTAATTTATTTATTAACAATATTGAGTGGATGATATGGATTTGATCTTTATAAAATAATGTAAAATATTCTTAATAATATACACAAATAAAAGATTAAGATTTATTTTCAAAGTAGTTATGTATAATTTTTCTTTAAATTATATTCATTAATTAAAATAAAAAATTATATAAAAAAATTTTGTATAAAATGAGTTATGTTTTTTTTTAGCATATGGTTTTAAAGAACCATAGTACTGACCCATTATATTATAACATATTTGATTTACAAATAAAAAATATATATATTTTAATGTATATTATAAATTAATCTTTATCGATCATTTTATTTTATTTTATAATTATAATTATTATAATTAAATATAATATACATAATAACAATATGCAACCGTTAGACCCTATAGCCTTGGTACCAAAATTACAATTCACAAATATATTCACTTAAAGTACAATAATAGTTAAAGAATTATATCACAATTGAACCGGATATCAGTGAGAAAATGTGAATTCAAAAAGTCATTGCCTATTTATTTCTGAATGGTGCCTTCTAAAATAGGTTTGAACTTCTCACTCATTTGGACAAAACTTGTTGTATATGGATTGGATTATTGTTCCTTCCTCATCTTAGGGAGAGGAAACGGGAAACAGCTTCTACGGATGAAGAGCATCCCTATCCCGACATAAATCTTGAATTGTGTATGAGGTTGCCTTCTAATTCTGCGCCTGTGGATACAACCACGGATTCAAATTCAACATTGGGCAACTCGGTGTGTTGTCCGTACACCCGATTGTAAATTCGGGTCATTGGAGGGCCGACCTAAAAACCGCTGACTTTGCGGTTACGCCCTCCGCTGACCCGAATCTACAATGAGGTTAGGTATGTATGGCCCTCACGTAGAGCCTGAAGCTATCTCTGACTGGTGCTCAGCTAGCGGATATTGTGAAGGGAATCATGGCAATTTGCTTCATTTACTGGATCAGGCACAGTAGGAAAATTCATGTAATACTGGATTTGCAATTAATTGCTATTGGTTTCCACCAGAATGCGTTCAAATTAGATGCTCACTTGTGACGATAAACGCACAGCCAATCTCCGTGCAACTCTAGAGAGACGAGAAGGATGCAGGTGATGGTAAAGATGATCATCATGCAAAGGCAAAATAGTCACGATGATTGATGATTATAAAGGGAGAGAATCATCTTCACTGGTTAAATTTAATTTTATTGTTAGTGTTCTGTATGTATATATGTATCTGTATATTTTATTGTTAGTGTTCTGCATGTATATATGTATCTAAGGACAATGTTTTGATGAGATTGGGTGCAGGTAAAGAGTAATCAGTCACCTTTAAGTATTTTAGGACAATTAATATATCTAATGTTAATAAATATCTAATGTTGTGTTTAATGGAAAGTTTTTTTTTTTTATTTATAATTATTTTAGATTTATTTAATTCTGATTTAATATAAGTTTAAAGGGATTAAATTTTTTTTGATGAAAATTTCTTTTTAAATGAAAAATATAACTTTTTTAAATTGTATTTTTGAATGTTATATAGATTACATAAAGTAAACATCTTACTCACATATTTTTTTTACTTTTAATTACTTTAAATGAAATTATATTACATTATATGGAAAACTAAATAAACATGCATAACATACTTACACATCATGACCATACTGATTTGTAGAATAAGCTTCTTAGCTCAATACAAATCCTTATCAAAATTCAATTTAGAAAAAAAGATTTTTTTTTTTTTTGGAATTTATATATTGATTAGAAAATTGTTGATTTGAATAATTTTTATAATTTATTTTTTTATTAAATCTAATTATACTAATATAACTATATAAATGAAGTGATTAAGTGATTGATAAATGCAGATAAATATCAATTTATGATAATCATAAAAAAAAATTTATTTAACTAAATTTTAAGTTTTAAATTATTAATTAAAATAGAATTAATATATAAGTTAAACATATATATATGTATACATCTAGAAAAACATATAACTAGATCGTTAATTATTTAGATTTTTAAATAAATTTTGTTATTAACAAAACTAGAATACATAATTTGAATGACAACACTCGAATACATGATTTGAATGGCAACAGAAACTTTAAAATTTAATTAATCCCATCATAAAGTGAAGAAAATGGATCAAGGTCAGCAGTAAATATCTGATCTCTCTAAGGATAGCTTTTGCTCCATAAAAGAATAAAGAAAGCAAGCTTCATTCCTTAAATTTCCACTGACGATGGTTTACAGTACACAAAATGATTTATCACAAATAGATATTAACAATTCCACACCTCACAGCTCATTGGTTGATGAAGAATGGTTTCTCCATCTTCTCCTCGGAAATTTCTTCCAACCATTTTAGAATTCTAAAGAAGTATTTTGGGAGGGATATATGTGATACCGCTAGTGCTGGTAGCAATGCAATGAAAGAAAGAAATAGGATGGTGAATTTGTTATGAAACCAGCCTAGATCCATCTAACTCTGGATCTATCATGCGCCGAGAGGGATCAAATCTCTCGAGGTGCAAACCTATTTTTTGAGTGCAAAACTTGAGGAAAGGTTTGCACCTCGAGAGATTTGATCCCTCTCGGTGCATGATAGATCCAGAGTTAGATGGATCTACGCTGGTTCCAGTCAGAGGCATCAACGTCACATTTTTCAGATTATTAAAATTGAAATCAACAAATTCAGTGCAAGCAATCAAATTGTATTAGAAATCACCACCTACACTGAAATCAATGCATCTAGTGCAAGTAATCAAATATCATTAGAAATAAATATCTACACTAAAATCGATGCATATAGTGCAAATAATCAAACAGGATTATAAATCGCCATCTCCACTTATATCAATCCATATAGTGTGAGAAATATTCTTCCCTCTCTCCACCCTCCATCCATATCTATATCCCCCTCCATCTCTTATTTTCTGTCTCTCTATCTCACCCCCATAAACACACACACACTCTCGCAATCCATATATATCAATCTCTTTGTCAATCCCCTCCTCTCCCCATCTCTCTCTTCTTCCCTCTCTTCACCTTCCATCTATATCTCTATCTTCCCCCTCTCTCCCTCTCTCTCCATCTTTCTTATCACTCACTCACTCTCTCTCTCTCTCCACCTTTCTCTCTCTATTTCTTTGTTCTTACCTCTCTCCCCTTCCCCCTCCAAGTCCATCTCTCTTCCCCTCCCTCTCTCCACTCTCTCACATCCTCTCTCTTCCTTCCTCTCTTTCCCTTTCTCTCCCATCTCTCTCTCCCTCTCTCTCTCTCTTCACCCACCAACTATGTTACTATATCCCTCCATCTCTCCTTATATCTCCTTCTCCCCCCTGATTTCCATCTCTCCTTATTTGTCTCTTTATCTCAGCCCCAAACATACACGCTCTCTCTCTGTCTCTCCCTTGTCACTCCTTCTCTCTCTCCACTTCTCACTCTCTATATTTCTTATTTCCTACATCTCTCCCCCTCTAACTCCATCTCTCTTATCGATCCCTCTCTCCTCCTCTCTCTCAAGTCCTCTCTCTCGTCCTTCCTCTCTCTCTCTCTCCCCTAAATCCCTCTCTCTCTCTCTCTCTCCAATACTCTATCTTCCCCCATCACTCTCTACCTCTCTCTCATCATTCCTCTCTCCCCCTTTCTCTCCCACCTCTCTCTCTCTCTCTTCCCCCATATCTCTCTCTCTCTCTCTAATCCTCTCTCTTCCCCCACCCCTTTCTTTCTCTCTCTCTCTCCACCCCTCTCTCTCTCTCCAACTACATTACTATATCCCTCCCTCTCTCCTTCTCACTTCTTCTCTCCCCCCTTCTTTCCATACATTTTACTTTGTCTCTTTATCTCACCCCTAAACATACACACTCTCTCTCAATCTCTCCCTTATCACTCTCTCTCTCTATTTATTCTTAGTTATGTAAACTAATTAACATAAATATTTGTAAATATAAAGGAGATTATGGAGTAAATATGAAAAGAGGTTTTATTTACTTACCATACCCCTTTTCTTTACTATGGTATTTGGCCCATAGGCTTGTTATATAATTAGATTTTTATTTATAATCCTATTTGATATATTGTTATTTATTTACCTTACTTCTTTATGCCTCTTTTATATTTATTTATTTACCATACCTCTTTATATCTATTTTATATTTATTTATTTATTTATCATACTTGTTTATACCTATTTTATATTTATTTATTTATCCATGGTATTTGGCCCATGGTATCTGGCCCATGGTATCAATATTAATTTGTCCCATGGTATTCCTCCCATAGGCTTCATCTAAATAAAACCTCTTTCTAAAGTTTTTTTAAATATAAAAAGGTTTATGGAATAAATATAAAAATAATTTTATTTATTTACCATAGCTCTCGAGTAAGTATAAATTCATTTTACAAATATTTAATTAGAAGAAATATTAAAAGATTTTGGATTTTGATTGTTTGTGTTCAATTAACTCTTTTCCTTTGATTTAGGAAATGGTAATTACTTTAGTAAAGAGTAAAGATGTTTGAAATTTTACTTAATTTGGAAATTCAATGTGGTAATTTTTTTTGTTAAAGGTAAATTTATGATCCATTCAAATTCACGTATATAATTTACTATCCATTCAAATTATATAAGTAATACATAATTGTATTAGAAATTGATATATGTTCTAGCACAATGCGATTAGTTTTTTTTTTTTTTTAAATTTAAAACTTAAGCCGACATTTTGTATGAGGACGTGACCCACTTGACATCGGGTCATACTGGGCTGTAGATGCGCCTCTCGGCGCAAACATGTTTGCAATCGTCCTTCCAGTTATTTCCAAGTGATTTTTTTTTCAGAATACAATGCTGCATATTGACGGTAACTTTGCAGTGAAATGAGAAAAAACTGAACTCCATCAAGAAGGTGGAGGGTTTCACATTTCAACTATTTATATACCTTGGAATATTGACTTCAAATTCAGTTAAAGTTTGAGCAGAAGCTGGTGCCAATGTTAGAACATAACTAGAAGAGTCATCTGTCTTTTGCCATGAATAAAGGTCAGAATTTTTTCCTGCTACTGGTTTTTAAGGACATGGTTTATTTACATTCGAATGAGACACATGATTTGGCAATTTATTTTTAGCTAACCTAAAGTTTGCATGGATGGAAGGAAAGCTGAATACATTATGAGATTCCACTGCCAAAGAAGACAGCAGAGGCCAGGTGATTACAACCAATGAAGCTGAAAGCAATCTCGCACAAACCACAATTGATATATTTAACCTGTCGGTGACAACTGTAGAGAAAGTGAGGTCGATATAGTCTACCGTATCATTGAGAGAAGCTATGAAGCTTGTGCCTCAAATTGGAAGATCTAATTATGATTATCCGGATAATAAGTGTTTTTCATGGTTGGTAATTTTTCAGAAACACTCAATCCTAAGGCAATTCATGCACGTCTTTGAATTTCGAAGATAAGTTTGCTTGATTCATGTATGTATTTGAATTTCGAAGATAGGTTTGCTTTAGTTTTTATATATTCTTTATTTATTATAACTATACTAAGCATGGTATTATTTATTCAGTTTTGCTTTTCACTGTATTATTCATTCGGTTCACTGTATTATATTATTTATTCAATTTTGTTTTTGACTATGTATTACTTTAAATAAAAAAAATTATGAAAGTATTTATAGTTTAACATTAAGAATTCAATTTTTATTATTTATTATTATCTTTTAAATGCATTTGTTTATAAAAATGATTAGATGAATCTTATTATGATGGTTTAGTAATTTCCATTTTTATTAGTTAATAACTTTTTATTTTTGGTTTTATTTCTTTTTTATTTGACTTTTTTATTTTTTTCTATTATTTCCATTTTTATTCTTCATATTTTCAATTTAAAATGACTTGTGATTATATTAAGAACATATTTCAATAAATTTAATTCTTAAAAAATATATTAATTAAAAAAATAAAAAACACAAATATATATTAACCTGTGCATATATGTTAATATAAACCATATTATTTAATTATTTTAATTTTTGTAATAAAGTTTGTGTTTCTACTAATTTTAGTTTAACTATGGGTACTATCTATTATGTAACTCTTATTATTATTATATATTGTTCGAATTTAAGTTATTCTACATTCTGAATTAAAAAACATTTAGTCAAATACATAATATAATCAGATCAAGATTAAAAGTAAGTTTTTTTTTTATGTCTTTCTCGCGAATTAAAATACATGACATATTCTACATTGAATTTCCAATCGCAATGATCAGTCATATAAAGATATTGATGATAATGCAAGCCACACAAATTGCGTGGGAATCTTCAGTTTTTTCATTCACGAGCCAAAAACGAGCGGATTGACATGGGATTGCATCTTAATATTCAGTTTTTTTCATTCACGAGCTAAAAACAAAAAGATTGACATGGTATTGCATGGGAGTATTCAGTTTTTTCATTCACGAGCTAATGGTGTTAGATTTAGGCAGCGGATTGTTCCTATGATGAGATAAAACTATGATTTGTTTTTTAGAATTAAATATTTTGAGTTTATATCGATTAAAGGATAGAAATTGATTTTGATTGAAATTCAAAGGACGCAGCAACCTCAATTCTTATTTTGGCTTTATCCTCACTCAAGCGACGCAATAAAATTTTGAGTTGAAATCTGCTTTTTCAATTTTCTGTTAAGGGCGTAGCCTGTGTTTGTGTTTCTAATGAAGAACCGTGGCTCCAACACCACGCCATCGCTCCATTTAATACCTGCACATGCCGCATTCAAAAGCTCCACCAACAGCAGTTTGTATTTACGGCTCACTGCATTTGATTTAAAATTGCCCACGTCACGATGGTGGAACCCACCTCCGCCACATCATAACCCAACAACCAATCATATTCCTATCGCAAATCTTGAAGCCCAGTCAGCCAACGAAAAATTGGATGTGATAAAGTTTGAATTGTTTTGCATAAAAGTTTTGGAGTCTGCCACGTCATCAGCTCTCCACCCAATGAGAATGCAATCGCACATTTTGGAGTCCAGTCACCCACCTCATAAATGGATGCGATAACTTTATCAAACGGAGTTTGATCTCAAGTGTTTAAGATCCGCGAAAAGCATATGCATGAAGGTTTAGAACTTAAGTTAAAAGTTTAATGTTTTTATTTTGTTTTAAAAATGCCGTGAGAGTTTTATTTTAAAACATTTGGGGTTATATATATTATATAAAGTTTTTTTATAATATATATTAGCAATTGCACTGAAAGGTTCAAAGTAACACTCGAGGAGTTGAGGGGATTTATACATAACACTTGAAATGATGTAAAGTCCCAGGTACCAAGGAGCTAGGCTTATGTAATTCTAGAAGACTACTTATTGTCACCTCAATAGATCTTTCTCTCTCTTTTGCTTGGCTTTTCTCCAATTCAAAGGAATTATTCAAAATTAAAATTGCTAATGCTACATAGTGGAGTCATAGGTTATATGGTAAGAGAAAGGCCTAATAAGATGTCTATTTGTTGTAATATATGAAATTTAATGGAAATGAGATAAATACAAGATAGACAAATTTTAGATAAAGGAATGAAAATGGATGCAAGGAAACTAATGGATATTAATCATGACATAATGGAGTCATGAGATGTTACTAAATGGATGGATTAATTTATCATATCACAACTACTTCAGCAAAAGAGTTAATTGGATGAAACATTGTTTTTTCCATGCTACTTCGTTCCCATCTAATAACCTGGAGCTACAATAGGCCATAAGGATTTCGAGTCTACAATCATTCCCTACCTAGAAAAATCTAATTGCCATCCCCAAAAAATTTCTTCTCACAGTCTAATTACTACCGAAGTTAAGTCTCCTGCATCTCAAAAATAATGTTGCCACTGCACTGAGGACTTGAGACCTTGGCATCGGTTTCTCTTTTGCCATGATCGCCACCCCCACCGTCACCACAAGATTGGCTTTTGTTGCACCCTCCAATCTGTCACTATTACTGTCCTTTCTACCTTATCTTTTTCACTGTGTATGAATGTAAATATAGTATTTGACAGTGGAATGAAATATAAATGGCACATTCACCATGCATGTCATATGCATGAGGGTAATTATAGTATTTGACTGATTCACTATACACAGCATATGATGAGCATGAGGGTAAATATACCATTTGTATTTGGCATTGACATGGAACACAAATCGCTGAAAACAAATCGAATTATAAAGATGCAAACGCATTTGAATTTCACTGTACAGAGCATGTGATATACATGAGGGTACAACAGTCTGCCATATATTTTCATAATTTCCTCCCTCTGCTGCATAAAATTACTGGTGCATAGTGGTTTATTTAAAGGAGCAAAAAAAAATTAAAATACAATGTTTGACATTGACTTGGTGAAATATTAAATGATTGCAAACACAAAATTACCAATCACTGAATTGAAATTTCATTTGATTAAGATGTTGATCAACTTTTTGTTTCATCTTGTTTTGTACTTCAACCAAGTTTTTATTCGATATTTGGAGAACCTCTTGTTGTTGTTCTATGTGATCCTCCATTACTTGAAAGTTAGCTTTCCCTCTCAAGGATGATGTAATTGATGGAGGATAATATCCATAAAGTGCCATAATAAATGGAGAGATTTTGAGCAAAGTATGGATGTGTTAGACCACCATTTTGTTAAGGGTAACAAACTTGACCCATTGCATCTAGTTATTAGATGCAAAGCAATAAAGATAACCTTCTACACAATTATTCACAATGTCAGTTTGTCCATTAGATTGACGATGGTAAGATCAATTATAAACTAACTTAGTGCCCCAACAAGAAGATAAATTAGTCTAAAAATTATCCATAAATTGCGAATATCAATCACTTTTAATAATCTTGGGTTTCCCTATCACAATTGTACTTGTTTTAAGATGGTGTAATTGTTTTAAAATGATGAAGAAAAAGGAAAAAATAAGCATGCTTTGTGAAAAAAGTGGATATCAATCACGAGTTTTGCAATAACTTTTGAACTATTTGTCTCTATATTACATACTTGTACATATGTGTATTTATATGTATATTACATAAGTGTTTTAAAAATATATATTACATACTTGTACATACATATTTATATGTATATTACATACTTGTTTTAAAAAGATGAGAAAAAAAGACTTGTATTTATATGTATATTACATACTTGTTTTAAAAAATGATGATAGAGAGTTTAAAATTATGAGAAAGAATGAAAAATTATAAAATGATGAGAATTAAAGTTTAAAATGAGGAGAAAGAAAGAAAAATTAAACATCATACCTTGTTAGTAAAGTAAATCTACCACAATCCTGATAACAATGTTTATGTCAAATTTTTGGTAAACCTGCAATAAATATCTTCTCAACTTGGTATGAACAATGAAGAAACATTCTTAATGTTGATTTTATGATTCTGAAGGTTGATTTTATTATTCTCCGCCCAAAGGAATTATAATCATTTTAGAAAAATAAAGGATTTTTGACATAGGGTAAGGTAAGTTTTCTATTTATATTAAGTTTTTAGAAATCATGAATGTCTATGTGTTCTTAAAAAAGAACTATATATTTGAAACGAATTTATTTGGTACAATAGGGTCATCATCTTGTTGTTAGGTAAGCTTTGATGCCTAACTTATACTTGTCAGATGTTGATTTGTCAAATGAAACTCTTTTTAGTAAACATCATTGTGCTGAACAATGCAGTATCCAAGGGAGCTAGTAAGAGTATATATATGTTTTTTTTCCAATTTTAGGCTCTTGGAATGCAACTAAATGTCACTGGTTCATTGTTTATTACAGTTTGTTTAGATGGAAGCCCACCAGCTTACCATTTAAACTGGGGATTTGGCTCAAGAGAAGATAGCTGGCTAGTTCACATGGAGGCAAGTCATTTATCTTGGTTTTCTATTTCTATATCCATGTAATTTTCAAGGTGGCCTTTTTTGTTTTAATATCAATGCATTCTGCTAATGTGGTTTGTTGTTTTGGCAACTGTTAGTTGTTCACAAACTACATATCAAAATCAATTTAGAGTAGAGATTAATCATAAACAGGGTAATGTGTTAGAATTTTGATTTACTAGGATTGAAGTCATATTTACTGCGAAATTCTATGCAGGGCGAAGGATTGTGTAACGAAAAACCGTCATGTTTGGAGTCCACTAATTCTTCATTAGGTTCTTCACTATAGATGGGAAAAGAAATAACGTTTCCAGACATTTTAAGTGACCAAAAATCAGAAAATCCAGGTACTTCAAGTCTAGACTTTAAAGCCATGTGACTATAGATTTACTATTCATAAGTTTCATTGACACTAGCAAAAAATTGTATGACAAATTTCTCTAATTGGAACCCCGTTCTGATTAGACACTGTGACGGATAGACATTCACTAGAGATGTTCAGGAGGTAGATGCGGTATGTTGGTTTCAAAGCGTTAACAAGCTTTTAAAATGTTTTCTTAGAACAAATTTCAACTTGAAATTGGTGAACTTCTTGGGATTTAGTTGGGTATGAAAGTTGATTTATCAAATGAAATAGCAATTCAGTATTCGTTCCTAATAAACATTATTTCAGGTTACAAAACTTCATTATAGAGGTTAAAGGATATGGAAGGCTGTAACGGAAGATATTTTGGTAGAGGGAATGGATAAAGCTGAGCAGGCACGCTCTCCTAATTTTCTTTATGTTATCAAAATGAAATGTGGGTTGTCAACTGATTTGTTAAAGTCATTGGTTGCAGGCTCTGCTTACACGCTGTTCTGTAGATGGCCTATTTTCATTTTTTCACTGCGATGATTTTCACAATCTTCTGCCTAGGAGTGCTAAAGTTAAGTGCATGCCAGACGCTGGATTTTTCATCGATACGTATGTGCTCAATAAGATTTTTCTGAATCACGCACATTGATATTTTTTCTGTACTCCACAATCTAGGCATATTCAGAAGTTCAATAAATTAATTTTCACACGGTGCCTTGCAAATGACATAGGAGGGACGTTTCGATAAATCAATCAGCTTCAGCTTGTAGGATGAAAAAATGCAAAAGTAAGGCATCAGTGTTTAGTACTTTCCTTGAATGCAATTTCTTAGTTTACTGAAAGAAATTTTAGTTTATGTATTTCGATTAAAGCCTATACATGGTTTCTTTTTGGCAAAAGATTATAGCTGTAATTTAATCCTCAATCCTCAAATCCCTGTACAAATTTTATAAGTATTGAGTCTGTTTCTTTGTTTTAGTTGAATCAAGCTACGAAAGGACAAAATAGTTTCCAATTACTCTCACAAATCTGGCAATCTATTGCAGATTATCCAGAGCCATCTGCACGCACCCTGGATGATCGTCAGTTATTGGTGCCTCCCAAATCTATGAAGAAAATGTACTCAAAATAACACTTGGAAGTAGTGTACTCCTCTTGGTCTTCATTCGAAACCATATGCAGGGGATTCTCGCACTGAGGGAGAGATTCAATTTTTGACACTTTTATGTTTTTTAAAGTGAATATTGACAACGCCTTGGACAGATCCATCGTTCCCTCTTTTAGAAAGAAAGCCACTGTCATCTTTAACCCTGATTCTATAGAATAATTGTCGTTAGGGTTCTTTTTGGTGAGAATGAGATATTTGGTGGTGTTGGAGGAATCGTCCTGCATTTCTTCTTCCACCACTTGAAGGTCGTGTCGTCTATGCAGTTTTCTGCTACAATACGAGCCATGCTCGCAGCATTGTTGACAGCCTCCACCTCCACGCCAAGAGCCCCGAGACACCACCGAGGGCCTACGGATCGCTAATCACTTTCTTCAAAGTACGCCTTTTCCCAGCCCCTGTCTTTGCCAATAGGCAATGATTGATGGGAAAAAATATCTTGCCCACGACATGGAGATTGGGATGCCATAGCATGAAATTGTAGTTTCTCCCGATGAGTCCATTCACTGTGTTCTCCATAGGCACCACTGCCCGATCAGCAGCATCCGACTCCAGTGCCTCAAAGGCGGACTCCATTTCCCCTTCGCAGCAACTCTGGAAGGTTTGAACCGCAGCCTCTTGGTAATAAGAACCACGCATGCTCTGATACGCCACTCTCACCGGCTTTCCCTCTAACAATGGACCTGTCCACAAGGGCTCCATGGGAAGCAACAGATCATTTCTATCGTCATTAGAGGACAAATTTCCCTGCCTATAAAATTGTTCAACTTGATCTAGCATCGTCCTCTTAGATTTCCCTACATAAACCCAAGATATTCAACCGGTATAGGTTTAAAAGGGCTTTTCACTCGATTCGACTTCACCGAATAGCAGGCGGCTCCCTTTTCTTGGCCATCACCCAGCTGCCCAGAGATGCAGAAGGATCTACGGAAATCACTAAAACCATCATTCTTCACCTCCAATGGTGCCTTCCTCCCCTCTGGCGGGGCAGGGATATATGAATATCTCAAGGCCTGCCGCCAAATACAAAACGAATCTATATATGAAAAACTAACAATCCCTCTGGTTTCAAGGCTGATGGTTCTATTGGATCTATTGTTTGAGGTTCTGATGAATCCAATCCTGACACACAAAGAGCGAATCAATGAAAGAAAAGGGAGCAAGAAATGAGAGAGAGGCAAAGATCGGCAAGGACCTCTGCTGATAGATGTTGGAGAAGTTTAGTTTTTAAGCATCCACTGGGAAAAGGTTAGGTGGAGAGTTGGGCGCACAGGAAGGTGTTCCAATATCGACCATCAAATATGCTAAATTCATTCGTTTGATGGGCACGACCTTGGACAGAGACAGAGGGTAGGAAAATGTTTGCGGAAATCATGCTAACAATCTAACCAACAGATGACAAACAAACACGTGGAAAATTTTGATTACTCAGAAGGGTGATACGGAATTTCTCCTATTTTTTGAAGTGAGCAGTGTTTACTCACCCCACTCCAGCAAAGAAGATGCCTCCGGTGTAATTATAAACATAATAATGTTTATAATATATATATATATATATATATATATATATAGAGAGAGAGAGAGACATATATATATATATATATATATATATATATATATATATATATATATATATATATATATATATATATAAAGTATTGAAATGTATAAATTCCCGAAGGCAAAAAGAACATTGGTGTGGCTGTGTATTTTTTAAAGAAAAGACAGAGTGTCTTAAAACAGAGCGCAGAGAATAGAAAAGCACTTAGTGTGTGTTTTGTTGACTGTGTGAAAGATAAAGTCAGAAGACAGAAAATATAGACAGAGAGCAAAACTAAACACACTGCGTGTGCAATAGTTATAAAAATATTTTCTTTGTAATCCAGAACAATGTAGTTTTGAAGATTTTGATTTGTAACAGTTTTTTATTTAATGAAATAGAAGTTTTTTCCACATCTTTTGAATTGAATCTCTGTGTTGAAGAGAAGATAATTTTTTTTTCTTCTGTGTATTTGTAATACTTCATAAATTCCAATATGGTATCAGAGCTAGTCCAGGCTCTTTGCATTTGCCAAAGAAGCTGAAGGAAGAAGGAGTTGTTGAAGTTTTCTCCAGCAGTGTAAACGCTCAGCAAAACAAGAGGGACAGTTTGTTTCGAAACACAGTCAAGTTTTTATTGCATAGTTCAGAAAGCTAGCCATGGCAGGAGCTAACACAAGCATGAGTATATGAAATACTCAACTCCCATAGTTTAATGGGAAGAACTATGACTATTGGGAAATCACAATGAGAGCCATGTTTGCCTCTCAAGATTTATGGGAGCTAGTTGAATATGGTCTAGAAGAAATAACAGATGAACAAGCATATAATGCCTTAACACATGCATAGAAGGATTTTCTGAAGAGTAATAGGAAGTGTTAGCCCCCCTATGAAATTCTTGTCAAGCAAGCTGGGGGCTAGTTTGTTTTGGAGCCTTCAAGGAATGCCTTTCCCCTGAAAACCCATCCTCCTTGAAGCCTCTTTGTGCTATGCCCAATACAGATCTCCTCTGATGAGCCATTTCTCAAAGTCCCCTTGTTTCCTTTATTTCTCCTGTCAATCCTCTAAAATCTCCAAAAAGTCCCCTTCAAATTCTACCCATGTCTCTGGTTTAGCCTGATTCGCTATCTATCTTCCTATCGTTACCCTTATAAGGCTTCAGAATGCGTTAAAATGGCCTTAAACCCCACTCTAAACCTTATATCAGGCCTAGCCCCTCTTCTGATAGCCTCGCGTTCCTTTACCATCCACAGAACTCGGCGCTGTGACCGAGTCCCAACACTGAAAGGGGCTCATCGTATTTTTTCATCGGGCACATCCTCGACCGTCGATCTTGATAGATCAGATGGCCATCATTCAATCTGCAGCTCTCCGTGCTTTCCCGTTCATTTCCTATGGTGTGCCATCTCCGTCCATTGCACGTTGATCTAACGGTTCGGAGTCTACCCGCCCAGTGGACCCCGCCGCGCACTGTGCCCAAACCACTGGTTCCCATCGCACCGCCTTTGCGCGGTAGGCGGTTTTTCCCGAGAGCCTAGCAATCCCACTCAGTGCTCGACACCTCTCTCCTGTACGACAGCAAAACTGCCCTCCCATCGCGCGTTAACGTTCGGTACAGGCCGCGTGGCGATATTCGCGTCGGTCGTCGGATCTGCATCGGATCATCCAACGGTCATTCTTCAATGAAGCTGCACAGAGTTTAACTCATGACCTCTATACCTCCGACCCACTGTCCGTTCTCCTCCACCGTTGATCCCCACCGTGATTGACGGTCCAGTTTTTCTCCTCCGCCGTTGACCGTTCCATTGTCTCCTGTTTCGCCACGTCATCTCCACGTGTACCCTCCGTACCTTTGTCCATTCCATTACATGTAATCGGTTCATTTTCATGTCTTTTAATTATTTTCATTCGTTTTTTCGCTCTGCAGACCGCCACCATCCACTAGAGAAATTTGTCACCATTTCCCCGCAATCTCCCTCCATCTCATCATCTGCACAATCGTGCTCATTATCCACGTCATCCGCCACCCCATCCATTGTTTTCTTCACGGTTTTCGTGTTTTGCAGGGTTGTAAATGATAAAGGACCTCCAGGACGCGTAATCTCCGTTACAGCGACGGAGAAATCGAGGAAGATCGTTTACAGGGTCAGAATTTATGAAAAAATGATCTGGGAAGGTGAAGACATGACGTTCATTAAAACGAATAGGGTTTAAACTCTGTGGAAAACCTTCCGGCGCCATTAAAAGCTCAGAGTGCACGGACAAAGATAGAGAATAAGAAGCAAGGTTTTTCAGTACAAAACGAAAGAGATCAAGGCATGATAATGAAGATCTTGAGCCTTAAAACAACGTTTAAGAAGTAAAGCACCAGTTGAAGACCCCTAGGATCGATCAAAGGATCCTGAGCACCAGTAAAAGGTAACATCAGGGTTTATTCATCGGCATAATGTTTTTCTTCATAAAGTACGGGGCGTCCATACAGCGTTTACTATGCACCGTGTCCCTGAAGGAATTTCCACCCTAACAGCAGTTCAAAGCAAGTGGAACATTTATGTAGCAGACTTCTCAGGGTTCATTTGCCTTTTTTTTATTCACCACAAGTACAGCACCGCAGCCAAAATATGTCTAAATCATATCCGAGAAGATCACTCTTTCACAAAAGAGGAGACAGAGATCAAATACTCAACATTCAAACAGAATGGGTTTCGGCCCTCCATTCATTTCTGTGTTTAATGTTACATTTAGTGTCCACCTACCTACTCAGTCGATCTTTTGTTAATCCTATGCTATAAAACACAGAAGGAAATTATTGTAAAGGTTGTTGATGAGATATCAGAGAAATGCAAACATTCTCCTCTTGAGACAAGTTCTCTGTGTAATATTGTAAGATAGGCTGAGATTTGATGTATTCAGGCTGAATGTTCAAGCTGTGGGCAATGATGTACCTGATTGGTGTTGTTTTTAATATGACAAGCATATTTCTTTGGATCATGATCTAAAGCAGCTGGTGATGTTTTCCTATATCAGTGTTTGATTTCATTTCATTCCATTTCTATTGGCTCGCATCAGAAGTTTGGCATAAGATTTACCCTTGATAGGTACC